>APFE030802649.1:26189-36978 GCA_000404065.3 Pinus taeda
CATCCAATACCATGGACCGAAAAAACCATCACATCCAATACCATGGACCAAAAAACCATCGCATCCAATACCATGGACCGAAAACCATCGCGTCCAAAAAACATGTGCGAAAATCATGCACAAAACCATAGGTGGGTCCACCCAACCTAACATAGGGTCCAAAACCAATTTTCCGGGGTGCTGCCCCGGACCCCATAAAGTGGGGTTATGGGTACCCCTCAAACCCCCTATTAACTATGTGGAAAGAATATAACACAACCCAACAAGCTCTTGTGACACTTGCTGAAGCAGATTTTGTGGCTTTGGATGATATGGCTCGTTTTCCATTTCTGGCTTTGCTCCTAGAATAATTTTCACATAATCCAGAAATTTCTTCGAAAGGTAAAGTGGAAATATCATCTTTGCCCATCAAATTAAGATCATCTAAGTATTCCTCTCGATTTCCCTTCAAAAATATTGTTCGAATCAGATCAAAAGACATTGTTCTGTGTTTTGATTTTTGCAAATTGTAAACAAATCATTCCAAGTACTCCTCTAAATTTTCATCCTCTTGTTGATTCATTCTAAAGATATCATCTTTAGAATCTTTCGATCTACAATAAGGTTGTTATTCTTTAGGAATATTCTTCTCATGCCATCCCAACCAGTTATTGCATGTTCACCAAGTCCCATGAACCATCTTAGTGTTGATGCTTTTAATGTTGCTGGGAAGAGTCTAAGCCTATGGGCATCATCTGTGTCACAATATGTTCAACATACAATGTCAAACTCAAACAAGAATGAATCTGGATCTTCTGAAGCCATGCCATAAAAGTTTGGTAACACAGATGGAGGGATGTTTTTCATTTTTATTTCTTCATCATGATTGTCTCCTAGATCTTGAATAGGAAATTTAAAGGTTGACTCTTCCTCCTCTCTTTGATCTTGTTGTTGTTCAGGAGTGGGTCTTCTTGCTGATCCTCCTCCTTCCTTAGCCATTGTGATAGATTCCTCTATTGATTTAATTCCTTGTTCAGTGTCACTTGTTTCAGAGAGAAGTTGTTTTAGAGATTGTTGAGTTATTTTACTACTTTCTCTTCTTATAGAGGATTTAGGGAGATGTTTCTTCTGTGATTCGTGTGCCAATAGGATTTGTCTCTCAATGAGTGTGAGTCTTTGCCCAGATTTCTGTTTATCCTCTAATTTTTGTATGGTGACTTTCTCAGCTGGTGATGTGTGTTCAATTTTTCCTCAAGGGTCTGCTCCTGGTGGTAGGTTAGTTTTTGGAGGGGGGGTTTTATGAATCTACCTTTATTATCTCTAGATCTAGGCATAAGCAAACATGAGTTCTAAAATGATGAATTAAATCTATGTTTTTATTTGTTTTTGTTTATTTTATTTTTTTATATTTTGTTTTTTTAGAAATCCTCTAACTGCGCCTCCCCAGCAACGGCGCCAAAATGTAGTGGCCAATCTAGGGTGCTATATTAGACTAAATTTAATGTCAACCAAGGTAGGTAAACTTAGAGGCACGTGTCTAAAGTCTATATACCTAAAAGGATCTCATCTACCTAACTAAGTGTCTACTGTGACAGGCTACAGCACTCCTTTACAGGAGATTGAAATATGTTTCCTTTCACACTTTAAACACTCAGATCATCTAATTTAATTAACTGTTATAAAGGAACAGTGTGTTACTAGTCTGAGTTTTCAACCCTCTTACAAGGATATCATTCACAAAAGCTCTTTCCAGCTAACACACTAAGCATTCATGAAAACCAAAAAAGCTCTTTTAAGCACACTAAAACTCAAATGCATGAAAACAGAGTCCACAGAGATACTTCGAAATTCAATGGTCAATTAAATCTTTTACAAGATCTTGTTCAATAATCTAGCAATTGAATTTTCAATCTATCACCATGAACCATACAATAATACTTGCAAGAACTTCTAATGGAATTAATAAACTCATAGGCAAGAAAATAACATAAAACGTTATTCAACGCTATTGAAATCTGAAGGTTAAATGTTATGGAAATGAAAACAAAAGTATACCAATCTCTACGTAGGGCCCGTCCATGCTTCAATGGCACACTTAAGAAACTTCAGATGATGAAAATGTAATGCATAAGCATTGTAATGGTGAAACGATGCCTGTAATTAAGTTTTGGAAATCAATTACATGGAAGAACAACGTTCTGGAAAATACAATACGCAGTATTTTAATCTGCTTGTCTACTATCATTTGTTCACTAACTTTCCTTCGAGTCTATAATCGAATATATATACATTATCATGCAGATATTTCTGCTTTTACAATCAAAAAGGCGTTTTTTGTTTTTTCTAATCTTAACTGATTTCCAAAACAAAATGAAATCAGTTTAGGTAACTCTGGCTTTTTGCTGCTTTTATGACCAAAAAGGCTGGGTTTGACCAGCATTGACCATGTATCCAAGAGCTTTAGCTTCACTGTTGAATAGATCTTTCACGATGTATGTACATCCTAGATCACATCCCTATCCTCTGTTTTTATTTTCCTGCCATGCCACGTGTCACAACATAAACCAATTACAGGAAGTCATGACATCCCGTAATTTTGTTGAAAAATTCTAATTTTTAACATAAAAATTCACAAATTAAATTTAATGTAAAATAACAACTATAATGCTTTGATTAATCAATTTCAATGGACTATGAGGGGTTTATGGGAGAAAAAGATAGACAAATGATGGATTTATAGAAGAAAAGGATGGCAATGAAATGGTACCAACATCTCCCCCAAACTCAATGATTTAGCATGTCCTCATGCTAATCCTGATGTGCTTCCTTTATATTATGTTCCTTACTTGTCCTCTGCAGCTTGTAGCAATGGCATCTATATTTCCTCTGAGCTTCGGGCATTCTTCTGAACGTGGAGCTCATGTTTCATATTCTTGTATTTTTCTTTGAGAGCTTTCTTTTGAGTATACCATTTTGTCGCCCATTTGCAAATGTCAGTTTGTTCAGTCTTAAGTTCTTTGATTTTCTCCTTTAGTTTCTCATTTTTCTGCTAAGTCTTCTTGCTCTGAGATCTCAACATTTCATTCTCCTTATTGATGACCTTCTCTAGCATGTTTGTTTCATCAATTCCTCTTTTAGCTTTTCAATCTGTTTCTCTAACCTTCTTTGTTTCTTGTTTGCAGGTGTTGGCTCTTTCCCTTGTCCCTTGTTACTCTCGACTTCCATTTATGCTTCCGGTTCTGGCTGTGAATGAGCACTGCTCTCAATGTCCATTGGTGCATTTGCATTTGACTCTGGTTGATCATCTTGTGTTTGGTTCTTTTGTATTTTCCTTGATATTCTCGTATAAGTAGTGAAGATTTTATCTTGTTCAACTTTCTTGGCAGTTTCTTGCCTCATCCTTCTTGTCCTCACACTACCGCTATGTGGAGGAACATTGCTTGACTTGCGCTCAGGGATTTCCTCATCAATATCAAGCATAAACTCTGTGCGCTCTTGCTGTTCCTGTTCATCTTCTCCATCTTTAATTTGATTAGCAATCAAAAGTACTTTCCATGTTTTTCCCCTCCTCTGCAACTCAAATTCAATTAGAATTTTAATCAACCCAAAATGATACAAACTTTTATCTTCATTACCCTTTTGTTTCTAAATAGTTTTTGACATTTTAGTCAAACTCTATAAGAGGAAATAGGGCAGGCTGATGGTGCATTTCCCTTTTAAGTGCAACAAGAGTTTGATGTGATATAGGTATAATATGTTGTAACGACCTTCACATGTAACAAATTTCTAAATAATGTATACCATTTCATCCCATGGGTGCATTAGCCAGCTTCTAGGGACACCCTTTTTCCAGTTGACATAGGAAACCCTTGACCTAGACATAAACTAAGTCCATGATTTTTCCTTAAATTGTTTTGTTTTGAAATATTTTTCCCCTTCGGGACTGATTCCCAATGTTTGTGCTATGGTATCCTCTGAAATTCTAAAAGAGAAGTTTCCTATTAATGCTTTCTCTCCATTGGATGTGAATGCAAACTTCTTTGTCACTTCTTCATTGTTCCCATTAAATTTCTCTATAAAAGATAACCATTGCTTTTCCCTTAAAATCATGACACAGTCACCATGATATTGTGAGATATCAAATGTTTCAGGCTCTACTCTATTGCTCATTTTGAAAAAGAAATTTCTGTTCTAACCCTTTTGTTTATGCTCAATGATTTAATAAGGGTTTCTCAATTTGTTACCTCTTTTCTGCGCTCCACTTAACCGACCTGGTAGCGCCCTCGGTTCTCGGGGTCTCCTTCTTCAATTGCTTGGACAGTGACCTGATTAACGTCCTCGGATTATGGGCAGAGGTAGAAACTCGTGGTAAGCCTATTTGCTATGCTCTCCCTTTGTAGCGCCTGTTGTCTTGGCCTTCTTTGAAAACTCAGAGTTTGAATCCCTAATATGGTAACACACTTTATGAACTGAGAGTTTTATAAAGTGAAACTTAACAACCGACCTTCACCCAATTGCTATAATGATAATGCAAAGTTGGAAGCACATTCACATTATAAAGATAGAGGAGCGGTACTAGTTTGCATAGGTACAATCATGAGAACACCATATACATAAAGAGTGATGTAGTGATGATAACAGATATATGTTGCATGAGCCGACTTGGGTCAAACAATTGTTTTATAGCTCCAACATTAAAAAATGAATGAAACCATTTAACACTTGTCTTTCCAATGATTTACCACTTGTCTTTCCAACGAACGGTCTTATCCATTACTTGTTGGTACTTGGCCAATTGAAAAATCATGGATCGATGACAAGGTTTGAAGAGTGGTGTAGGAAATGGAAATAGGCTAAAGTGTGATGGGAAATGATAGCAGAGTGATAATGAGGTGAGTAGTTAGGAATGTTACAAGGGTAATGGGTATAGGGGTTTTTGAAATTGATAACAAGCAATCATAATCATCATATTTAACACTAAAATAATTCAAGAATTTTAAATGTTAAAAATAAAAATTACAACAATACATTACACTTGTTGGTTGACAACGGCTAATTTGGCATGCACAGGTAGGACTGATCTTCACTGTCCAAAACAGGTCCCTTTTGAGATGAAATTGGATATAATAGGTCCCTCTGAAATCTGAAGAACTATGTTTGTGCAGCTTCTTTGAAATCTGAAGAACTATGTTTGTGCAGCTTCCTTGGTCCTTGGTGTTGATGTAGCCTTGATGATAAGCAACCTTTGAAAACTCTGTTGAAACTTTGTTAAGTAGCTTGATGTATCTTGAATGCAGTCTTTAACAGGTCCCTTTGATATTTGTTGAACAGGACCCTCTAATATTGGTACTGGTAACATAGTCTTCTGAACAGGTCCCACTGCATATTGCTTGAATAGGTCCCTTTGATTAGAACAAAAACAAAAACAACTCCTTTATTGAAATACTAAGGCACTGAAACAAATTCTTTGAAGATTTACAAATGAGGAGATGAGATAAGGAAAACAAAATGCTGATGCTTCTCCCCCACTAAAGCTTTGACTTGTCCTCAAGTCATTATTGAAGCGATGAACCAAACAATAAACAAACAGAACAAGGAATTCTTACCAGCCAAAGGATTGGTTTTCAAGTAAGAATTATGGGTTAGAGTGTGCGAGAGTCTGGTTTTCACATCTAAACCATTATTATTATTATTATTATTTTTTTTAATGTTTTGTTTTGTTTTGTTTTTTTATACTCTTTTATTATTATTATTATTATTATTTTTGAAATGAAATGAAATGAACTAAGGTAGAGGTATCACAGCTGAAGGCTGCAATATCTCAACCTCCCTTTGCTGAGATACAGTTTGGAGAAAATCCTCCTTGCTGATGGGCTTACGATAGAGTTTCAACCTATGACCATTGACAAGAAAGGGGTTGCCTTCTCCATCAATGGTAGTAAGCTTGATTGATCCATTTTCATAAACTTGAACTATTTCATATGGGCCCATCCAATGTGTGGTAAATCTGGCTTTATGATCTCTGAATTTAGATTCAAAGAGTAAAGCCCAGTCTCCTTCTTTGAACTGTTTCTTTTTTATGTGTGCATCATGCCACTGCTTCCTTTGTCTCTGCATTAGGAGTGTTGTCTCCTCTGCTTGCTGCCTCATTTCATCTAGCTAGTTCAATTGCTAAATTCTCTCTTGTTGGGCTTCATTGAGATCAATTCCTAAATCTGCAGCCATCTTATAAGTATGTATTTGAAATTCAATAGGAAGCATTACCTCTTTGCCATACACCAACTGATATGGTGTAAATCCCGTAGTGTTCTTCCACGTGATTCTCTAAGCCCAGAGTGCATATTTAAGCTTCTCTTCCCAATTCTTTCTGTTCATTGCAACGGTCTTAGTGATAATTCCTTCCAATGTTTTATTTGTGGATTCCACCTAGCCATTGGCCTGTGGATGGTAAGGTGTACTTTTCCTGTGCTTGATTTGATATTTTTCTATGATGTCTTTGACTAACTTTGAAGTAAACTGAGTACCTTGATCTGTCACTATCTCTCTTGGTACTCCATACCTTACAAAAATTTCTTCAAAAAGGAAGTTTACCACTGTTTGTTCAGTTGCCCAGACTAGTGCTTTGGCTTCAGCCCATTTTATCACGTAATCAGTACATACTAGGATGTACTTTTTGCCTTTGGAAGTTGGATTGGTGGGTCCTATGAAATCTAGAGCCCATTTTTCAAATGGCTCTAAATGTACTTGAGGCTGAAGTGGCATTTCATCTGTAGCTGTTGGCCTGCCCATTCTTTGACAACCATCACAACTTTTCACATACTTTTTGGAATCCTTAAAAATAGATGGCCAATAGTATCCAAGGCTGAGAATCTTGAATGCTGTTCTTTTGGCTGCAAAATGCCCACCACACGGTTCATCATGGCAAGGTTTTAAAATATCAATTATTTCATCATTTCTTACACATCGCCCAATAATCATATCATAACCAGTGTAAAATAAATCTCCATTAACCCATGAGTATCTAGCACTTTGTTTGATCAACCTCTTCTTTTCCTTTGGAGTAAAATATGGAGGTGTTTTTCCTGTGGACAAATAATTGGCTAAGTCAACATACCAAGGGTTCACTATTGAAATTGCAAATAAATTTTCATCTGGAAAAGAATCTTCAACCGGAACAACCTCACCTGGATTTTGCAGTCTAGAAAGAAAATTTGCCACCTGATTCTCCTTACCTGGTCTATCTAACACTGTGATATTAAATTCCTATAATAATAACAACCATCTGGTAACTCTGCCATTAGTTATTGGTTTATTCATTAAATACTTAATGGCAGAATGGTCAGTATGTACAAAAACCTCATAACCAATTATATAATGTCGGAATTTATTCACAGCATGTATGATTGCAAGCATTTCTATTTCAGTGACTGTGTAGTTTAATTCTGCAAGTGTTAGATTTTTACTAATTAAATAGATGACATAATAGAAAGACTCCTCTTTTTGGCCTAATGAGGCACCTACTGCAATATCAGATGCATCTGTAAAGATGTGAAATGGTAAGTTCCAGTTAGGTCCTTTTAAGACTGGTGTGGTTGATAACTTTTCTTTGAGTGTTTCAAATGCTTGTTGACAATTCTTATTCCAGTTGAAAGGTGTATCTTTTGCTGGAAGCTTAAACAAAGGTAAAGCTATTTTACTAAAATGTTCAATAAACCTTCTGTAATAGCTTGCATACCCAAGAAAACTTCTTACATCTTTTTGAGTCTTCGAAATTGGAAAATTGATAATGATTTGGATTTTTGATGGAACAACTTTAATGCCTTGAGAAGAAATATAGTGTCCTAATACTATCCCTTCATTTAACATCATAAAACAATTTTCATTACTCAGGGACAGATTAGCTTCAATACATCTCTTCAAAACTTTTTCAAGATTCTCTAATGCATGCTCAAATGAATTACCATACATTGAAAAATCATCCATGTAAACTTCAATACAATCATGAACTAAATCAGCAAAAATAGCTAATACATCTCTCTAAAATGTAGCTGGAGCATTGCAAAGTCCAAATGGTAAAACATTATAGGCATAAGTGCCCCAGGGACAAGTAAAAGTAGTTTTGTCCTGGTCCTCTAAGGATATCCTGATCTGGTTATAGCCACTGAAACCATCAAGAAAAGAGAATGATGATTTCCCAGCCAATGTGTCTAGCACTTGGTCAATAAATGGTAGTGGGAAATAATATTTGAGGGTTGCTTTGTTCAATTGTCTGTAATCAACACAAATCCTCCACTTGCCATTTTTCTTGAGCACTACTACCAATGGGGATACCCACTGATTGTCAGAGATAGGATAGATAAAATTGACTTTCAACAGTTTTTGTAATTCATCTCTAACAATATCCTGAAGCATGGGATTCATTCTTTTCTACGGTTGCCTCACTGGTTTGATATTACTATCCGTATAAATATGGTGAGTGCATGTTTCAGGGTGAATCCCGTGCATATCCGTGTAGTCCCAAGCAAATGCTTTCCGATATTTTCTCAATAATTGAATCAATTTTTCCTCCTGAGATGAGTTTAGGTGAGTGCCAATATTCAAAGTTTTTCATGGACTAATCTCTATGGTCTTGCTCTGTGTGTTTGTGATAGATTGAATAGGAAAAATGTTCTGAAATGTTGTTTGCAAGGAATGAATGGTGCATGTTTCTTGAAAATTTTGTGCCAAAAGTTCATCTGTAGCATGGTATTGGTCATTTCTTAATTCTTCGGAAATATCAGGTTGAGAAAGGAACAATTCTACCAAATCATCATTATTATGTTCTTGAAAATCATAGATTTGGTTGATGCTGAAAACATATTGAACTTCTTCCTTATCATTGTATTTATCATCAAGCCATAAATTGTGTGCTTCTGCTGGTGATTGTGCTGATGGGTAGAGAGTGAGTTGTTTTCTTTCAGTTCCTCGTGAAATGATCATATTACCCGATCTACATCCTATGAATGCATCAGCAGTTGCTAACCATGGTCTACCAAGGATGATAGAGTGTCATCCTAAATTGGATTTTGGCTGAAGAACTAAAAAGTCCCGGATACTCCAAGAGTCCAGTGAAACAATTATGTCCTCTAAAATCCCTTCAGGAATCACTTTAGACCTATCAGCAAGTTCTAGAACAATTGTTGCGTGTTGCAAGTTCGTGAGCTAGAGTGTTTTCATGGTTTCAAGAGTCATCACATTTATTGCGGCCCAAGGTCAATTAAGGTGTTTGGAATATGTATGTTGTTAATGATTGTAGTAACTCTGGGAATACTAGGATCAACATATTCCATTGAAATGGTGTTTGTCATAAGGCCAGCTAAATGTCCAATAACATGAATAGTTTGTGGATCAACTCGTTTCCTGGTAGGCTTCTTGAGGCACAGTTCTTTGATGGCTTTATTATATATGGGAATGTATTTTATGGCTTGTAGTAGTGGAATTTTTATAGAGACATTCTTTAGCTCATCTAAAACATCAAACTGTGGTATAGACATGGGAAGTTTTGTTTGGACCAATCTGTCTGGGAAAGGTGGTGGATGCAATGGTTGCATTTGTTTATTTTTTATGTCATCATTTTGTTTCCTTTGAGTTGGAGTTTCATTTTCATTTTCTTCGTTTTCTTCTTGTTTATCAGCTATTGAAGATTCTTTTTGAAGTACCTTACAGACCTTAAATTGATATTTTGCAAAGGTAATGTGGGATATGATGGTCCCTCACCTACATTATAAGCTGGTCTCTCTGCTCTGTTATTTGGATTTGGTACAGGTTGAGTAGGAATCTAATTAGGTCTAGGAGGTTGTTGGTTAGATGGAAGTTGTAATTGCGGTGGATTTATTGGTGGAGGAGCAGGCAATGCTTGTTGAGTGTGTTGGGGTTGATAAACAACTTGCTGCTGAGGATATTGCTGATATGTTTGAGGATATTGCAAATATGGCTGATGATACTGTTGATATGGCTGTGAATATGGTTGAGGATATGGTTGATATTGTTGAGAGTATTGCTGAGATGGTCTCCACTGTTGTTGTGGGTAATTTTGGTGCTACCATGGCATGGGTACATTCCACGAATTCTGAGCATACATATGACCTTGTGTAGGAAATTACAAATTCTGGTTTGGAAACATGCCTTGAGGTGGAGGTCTTGGTTGCCATGGTTTCTTTGCGCCCATGAAATACACATTCTCCATATCTGTGTTAGCTGCCACATTACAATTCTGCAAAATCTTGACTTTAGAGCAATGAAATATATCATGATTTTCAGTACAAAAGGCACAAACTTGAATGTTTTCTAATGGACAGTATTTTAAGGCATGTTTCTTCTGGCATTTTGGACAAAAGACAACCATTATTTGATTTTCCTCTTCTTGTCTTTTCTTAGCTTTGAGAGTGTCAATTTGAGTTCCTAAGGTACTTAATAGATTTGTTTTGAATTCTTCTAACAAATTTCCTATTTCAGCTCTTGTGACACTTGTTGAAGCATATTTTGTGGCTTTGGATGATATGGCTCTTTTTCCCATTTTGGCTTTACTCCTAGAATACTTTTCACATAAATCAACAATTTCTTCGAAAGGTAAGGTGGAAATATCACCTTTTCCCATCAAATTAAGATCATCTAAGTATTCCTCTCGAATGCCCTTCAAAAATATTGTTCAAATCATATCAAGGGTCATGGATCGATGTTTTGATTTTTGTAAATTGTAAGCAAATCGTTCCAAGTACTCCTCTAAATTTTCATCCTCTTGTTGATTCATCCTAAAGATATCATCTTTAGA
>APFE030802652.1:0-10943 GCA_000404065.3 Pinus taeda
GATCTTATGGTTCGAACCTGGATCCTCAGAGGCTTGGGCTAATATTTCAAAGCTATTACTGGCTGAGGGGGTGCCAATAGAGTTGAGCATGGGCTTTTTCCCAGCCGTGGGCTTTTTATGCGAGCGTTTTTGGCTGGGAACTTTGGTGAAGCCATCTTGGGTGGGAGGGATAGGGGGATCTGTATTGCTATTCATGGAATTTAACGGGCAATCTCGGAACGAATGTCCATGAGCATGACATTTCCGGCACTGGAAAGGTACATGTTCATAGTCTAAGGGCTGAATCCATTCATGATCATAGTGAGCGAGGCTTACCGAGTCCGGCAAGGCTTGGTCCAGGCGCATGAAGACACAGATGCGGGCGTATGAGGTGTACCGTTGAAGCTTCGTTTCTTCTGCTACCTTTATGTATTCACGCAAACCATTTCCTATGTCTTTAAGCAGACTTTCCTCCCAATATTCCTCTGGTAGTGAGTACATTCGTATCCAAACCAGGGCCCAAGTCAAGTCTTCTTTGTCTGAGTTGAATCTCGCTACCCAGTCTCTCAGATATAATCCTGCTGAGTTAAAGAAATAAGGACCTTCATCCATGATTCTGTACTTGTCCTCCAAGCAAAGGAAGATGGCTGTGAAGAACCCTTTTGGGCCTAGTCGCAGAGTCACGTGTCCCTTGGGTTTCCATTTTTCCGCTATCCAGCCCCGTAGGGCTTTCTCTGTTGGCCAGAACCCGATAAAATTTCTTATAAGGGCGTGATCCCTCATGTATTAGATACACTCATCGATCTTCTGTCCTGGTAGCTCTATTCTTGGCCTTTCAGCGGCAATGGGTTTACAGGTTTTTGAGGTTATTTTTGGTCTATCCTTTGCGCTGTCATTCCTGCCATGATTGTCTTCTGTCTTATCTGACTGTAGATTTGTCCCCGTTTTCTTTTTTTTTCTACACATTCCTTGCCCTGAGCGCCTCCTCATCCATAGATCCAAAGATGATGGGCGCTTTTGTCTCTGGTTGCATGTCAGTTGTTTTAGGGGAGAGCGGTTGTGCTCCCCCTTGAGGGGTTTCCATGTGCTCTTCTCCCGTTCCTCTAGCTGCCTTTTCGTATGCAGCAGGAGGTCAGGTCCTTGGTGGATGATTCGATCAGGTCGTTCTGTGCCATTTCAGAGATGCTAGAAACCCTAGCAGCAGTCGACCGTCAGAGCTCTCTCCTAGTTTAAAAAATCACACCAATCCACTTTTATTAGATCAAGTTGGTGATTTATTTCTATATATGTAACTATTGTTTGGTTAATAAGAAATAATGTGATATTTTATTGGTGTGTAACTATGTTTTCTCTAATTTTCTAAGTGCCCTCATTGTCTGTCTTCTCTGAACTTAACTAAATTTATGTTAAACAAAGTGTTTTTGCTTTACTAATAAATTAAAATAATCATGTAGTCACAAAATTGTCCAAGAGGGAATCACGTTTAATTTTCGTCACATGCCCATGCAACTTTCTCAACAACATATCGTTGCAAGTTTTTTACTCTTGTAGGCCTTCCATGAATAATGGACTCGAACTTTATTTGATTAAAATAGTGCACAAGGTATCTGCAACATGAAGTATTCCACATGCTTGTATGGGTTTTTTTCTTAATATTAACTCGAGGTAAGCATCATCAAATTTTTCCCTTTTGCACCACTTGTAGATCTTGTTTTCTTTATGAAAACTAAAATAATATATTAGAAGCTTCAACTTCTATTTTTTTCATCAAAATTTCTTTTGTGCCATCAAAGTTGCTGCAACAATTGGGCTTGGCTGCCACTTATATCTATTCACTTGGAAAGCTCCCTTCTTATTTCTAAAATTTTAGGTTAAATTTAATTAATAAAATATACAAACTTGATATTCTTTAAAAAAATTCTAAATTCTTTCTATGTATTAAAAGTTATGAATATTACATGAAAAAAATTAAGATATGTATATAAATTAATTGACGGGTAAAAAGAGATAGACATGAAAACACTTACTTCATTATACATTTCACATTATCAAGATTAAAAAAAAACCATTAAAATCACTAAATTATATCTTAATTTCACTTTTAAATTATCATTATTATTGTTACTAATTATGAAAGAAATTAAATATGTACATATTTTAAAAAACATGTAACAAAGTCTATAATCACTAAGAGTTATTTTTATTTTACCATGGATATTATTGATTAGATTACTATACCATATTTCTAAAATAAAATAAAATAATTAAATAAGAATAAAACTGAGCAACATTATCGGAGGATTTGAAATTGATGCCTACAACGTTAGCCATCTTGGGTATTCTATGAATACGAAGGTCCTTCTTTTCGCATAACTCATGAATAAAACTGAACAATCTTATCCCAGGGTTTGAAATCGATGCCTACAACTTCAGCCATGTGGGTATTCTATGAATACCATGAAAGGGCCTTTCTTTTGCATAACTCATGTGACCCTGAAGATTCAGTTATGCAAGATTTGAAATTGTGGCTTATGATCCAAGGGAGCCGAATGATATTGAATCTTTGGTTTCCAGGGTTGTCGATTGCTTTGGTCCATTAGCGGTTTCTGTGGCAGTTTATGTTCAGAGAGACAGATAGGGCACGGGGAAACTGAAAGTGTTCCAAAGCTATATCTATGTGAAAATACCAGTGATGAGGTCAACTTACACAAAACTTAACCAATAAACTGTATTCATGAAGTGCTGAGAGTTGCAAGTAAATTCAAGGTTAATATCCTTGCATTGTTTAATAATGGTTAAGAGATAAAAAACTATCCTTGCATTGTTTAATAATGGTTAAGAGATATAATAGTTTTTTGGGTTAAAATTTCGAAACATTAAAATTAAAAAAAACTAGCGACTTTAAATATGATTTAAAAATGCTTAAGTTCGGTTAAATGATTTTTTTTTTTTAACTAAATATATAAATAGAGAGGAATCTGATAGGAGTAAGTCTCTCTCAAACCACCAATAAATAATTACAGGTGGGTGGTTTTCCTTAAATAATAATATAAGGACAAGTGATGGATATCTCCACACTTGGTTTGACAGTTTACTGTATAATTGTTTTTACAAAAATTATGAAAAATAAGTAAATTATAAATTAAGTTAAACATATGCACATTAAAAAATGTAACCAAATTTTTAACCATGGAAATTCGCTCCATTTTACCGTGGAGATTGTAATTTCCAAATAAACTTTATTACAATATCATAGCCCAACACATACCAAATAAAACCATAACTCATTTTATACCACAATTTTTTTTTATTAATTAATTTAATTAATACAACTACTTAAAAATATTAATGTGATATTAATGTGGTTGATAAGGCTTCATTTGTATCTACCATTAATAAAGATATAACAAAAAAACCTTTTGCAACAAAAATATTATTATTAATTTTGATTTTACTTAACTCTTAACAATTAAGAATCACTAGTCTTGATAAAAACTGCAAGTGTTAAAGAGTTTTTATAATTTATAACCAATATATAAGGTGGGTTTTATAAAATTAGGTATGCTTTGAAAATCCCTAAGTAATTGGTATACGGAATCCTTATCCACCTTAAGTTGAAACATGAAGCCTTAGAATAATTAAAGGGAATTAAGAGGAAAATTGACATAACTACTTTGTAGATAAATATGAATGTTTTGTTCATGCTACTAAGAATATACTAAAATAATAAGTAAATGTTCAATTTATATCATTTAAATATATGTTTATTTAGGAATTGGTTTTCTAGAATTTTAATTTAATTATCAATAATTATTAGATGATATATACAAATTAAAATTGTGGACTAACTAAAGGGGAGAAATTGACATAACTACTTTGTAGACAAATATAAATCTTTGTTTCATGAATACTACTATGAACATCCTAAAATAATAAGTATATGTTAAATTTATATAATTTAAGTATATGTTTATTTTGGAATAGGATTTCTAGAATTTTAATTAAATTATCAATAATTATTAGATGATATATACAGATTAATTATTGATATTAACCTCCAAAATAGTCATGTTTTTTTCATGTTTTTATTTAAATTGATTATTTAAAAACATTTTCATATGGAGTGAGTTGGTATTTATAAGCCATGATATTGCAACAAAGCTTACTTTATAGATGAAGAGTCTCTATGATAACATGTAATAAATTGATTAATTAAAAACAATGTTATATGTAGTGAGTTGGTATTTATAAGCCATGACATTGCAGCAAAGCCTATTTTATAGATGAAGAATCTCGATCATAACATGTTGGTGAATCTTGATAATTAAGAACATTGTCCCCTATTTCTTTGAAATGTCTACATGTTTACATTATATATTAATTTTTTTTACAAATAATAATAAAATATGTTATTTTTTTATTTTTTTTATTTTTAGCAACGCTGAAATTGTTTTTTTTTTATTTTTATGGAATAAGTGTTGATATTTAATTATAGATTGAGTTATCGAACATTTACACCCTTAATTTAATATGGTTGGCCTACGTCTATTGATATTAATTTAAAATTTCTAAGAATTCCTGTTTTCAATAAGCATACTTAATTGTCCTAATTAAATTTAAAAAAATTTAAAAACATGTCAAAAATGTCTATGGCATATATATATAATATATATATTATATATATATATATATATATTTAAGATATATATATATATATATTATTAATGCAAGTAAAATTAAAAATATATATGTGAAATTCATGAAATCTATAGAGGAGGAATTAAATTCTTGGCAAACATTTCTTCATATTTTGTAGTTAAAAAGAGGTATGTGTTTTGAGAGCTTTCATTCTTCTTAACCCTTGGTAGATCAAAAGTTAATATATATTTATGTTGATTTATTATTTATACAATTTCGTTAATATCAATTTGTGTTTCAAATATAGATAGTGCCTAGTCTTACTATTAGAGATTTCTCACATTTTGGAAATTTAAGTTTACATCAATTTTGTCCAAATTTCATAGAAATTTATTGGAATGGTATGTTTGGCCTCTCTAATCTTGACAATTGGAATGCCCAAGAGTATTTGGAACAATAAATTTATTTATGAATAAAAATAATAAAAAATTCACAATCTCAAAAAAATTCACCTCTTAATTTTTAGCTTTTTTAATTAAAGAGTTTAGTTTTATTTCTTATATTTAAACTAACCAAAACTCACTGTAAAGTAACTTGAAAATACAGAAAATCACTGTAAAGTAACTGGAAAAATACAGAATATTATTATTATATATTATTATTTCTTGGAGAATATATGTTTTCATTCGTTTTTTCATTTCGATTGGGACTTATTTGGAAGGATATTATTCTTTTTAAAATAATATGGGTCATTTCATTGGCTCTAATTATTTTATTTTATAAAATTATTGATTATCTTGCAGCTCCAACAACACGAGCTTTCGGATTTGGTGTGCAAGGGGGTGGTGGGTTGGTATTTGCTTCCTACATTATCTGAGTACAAAGCACTAGTTGCAGTCTTCTTTCCATGTAGTTGGATTTAGGTTGAAAGGTTATTTTTTTTTAAACATGGATCATTTTATTCGCTTTAATTATTTTTCCTTTAAAATATATATGCTACTATAGAAACATGAGCTTTAGGCTTTAGAGTGCAAGCGGGTTCTCCGTTAACATAGACCTTTTGCATTATCTTAGTATAAAGCACTAGTTAAAACAAGAGGATTGTAGAGAATTTAAAACAAGAGGATTGTAGAGAATTTTTGAATGGGATTATATTGGATTGATTGACCTCACTTTAATATTTTCATCGACTTTATTTGTTTTAACATGGTTGACTACAATGGCGTTGGAACTGTGTTTAAGATTGATAATTTTGGTAAATTTTTTCTTTGTTTCACCTGTAATTTAATTTATAAATTTTGTATGTGAAACCTTTGAGTAGTTCTCAAATGATTCATTAACTGATCTATTTTAGTGTTCTATAAATTCTAAACATCATAATACTTGAAGGTATCTTGAAACTTATCTTCACACTTGTTTCCATTTCTACTTATTGCTCTCATATTCTCTTTTTGCACTCTTAACTCTCGCCATAGTTTAATTGCCTCCACTTGCCTATCGAAATGGGAATATTAATACTTATCCTCTATCTCAAACCCTCAACTCAATGTACCGAGGTCAACAAGGAATATTTTCACCTTGCTCTCCACTAATATTAATACTATTTTTTGTTATGAATCATGTGTTCAGTATTAAGGTTATATTTCTAGTATGGTGGTTATATCAACATACAATGTTCCACCTACAAAAAATATGATAACATCATTTCTTACTCCTTTTACTATGCTATAGACCTTGGCACACATTACGATAAATCACAACTGGTATTAATCGATGACAATGTTGTCCAGTCTTTCGCTAACCTAACCTAGGATATAGAATGTTCTAGTATCCACATTGTACACTTGGCATATTAAGTTTCATGATCTAAGGATAGATTAATGGCTCTCTTATATCAACACTAAACCGATGGTGGAGATTGTATTTTACGTTTTGATGGGTAACTACCCACCTGACCCACTTAGCCCGAGGTTCATTCGGCGCATTCACTATGAAAGTTTTCTTAGCACACTAGTGTGGTTAATCTGTTCTTCTAGAGAGAAATTATGGTTGTTATAGGGAGAGTCTAGCTAGTGGCAAGGCTCGTTTAACCCTCCCAACTCGCCATGACAGATACAAGTTAGAATACTCAAACTAGAGGGTTTTCTTACTTATTTTACTCCTTGTTAATTGTCATTTTCTTTAATTTCCACCGTGCAATGGAATAGTGTTTTAAAACAGACGTTGGTTCTCTTACTATGCTCGAGTTGCTAGAGAACTTTCCACAAACAACACACATATAAGGTATATCATTTTATTTCCTCTGAGATAGGGTTTGTTTCCAATCAAATTTCTTGGCTTCTCAAATTAATAGGATTCTTCGAGTCATGCTGGAACTTTTAGGATGTTTTGCGGCAAGTTCATTTCATCTTACAGGTTTGTTTTTGACCCTTAATCCCCTGCTCAGTATCCTATTGTCTCTTTTTTTATTTTGATAATGTTAAATTCCTTTGAACTTGTAGGTACTCATCTACCTTTCTTTTGACTCCACACCTTTCTATGATTTGAGGCATCCACTAAGGGTTTAACTTCACTCTTTTTCGAGTATGACTATACTCGCTCTAACTGGATGAGGGTTTTCCATTCTAATCCCATGTCACAAACTACGGGTTTTATTTTAATATCTCAGGGAGGATTGTGACTTTCTTTGTAATTATCTAGGGTGAATTAGTTGGTCCTATGGCTACATGAATAAATTGTTTAACTCGTCGTATGGGTACAAGGTCTGATTCTTGCTTTGTCGAGTTATTTTTCTTTATTGAAATTAGGCCATTATGAACAGTCATATGTTATTTGTAGAATTACTCGCCTTCGGTCATTTCAAAAAATTAAAGACTTTCGTACTTAACTATTTTTGTTAAAGAGTTGTGGCATGTACACCTCGAGCCATTATTTTTCAGTTTATCAAATGGGTCTTCAAGCATGGTTAAATTGTTCAAGTTTTCTTACAGTTAATAATTTATCTATCTCATAAATGTTTATACATTCCATGTTATTATCTTAATGTTATCATATAACAATATTCTTGTTTTGATTTATGAATACCTATGTTCTATCAATTCTTGTTTTCTTATTGAGTGTTATAAATCTTATGTGTCAATTGTTTGAGGTTTCGCTATTAATTATAAGGAATCTAAATTTTAGTGCTTCATTGTAATAAATTTATTTCCTCAGGGGAAGAGGGATTGTCTCCAAGAAGCCATAATGGCTTGTATCTTGAATCTACCAACTAGTAACTCTAAGATAGCTACTTTTGAACAACCCATAACCCCGCAATATGGGCGTCACCAACTTCTAGGCATTATTTATTGTTTAATAATTTATGATCCTATGTATTGTTATAATTCTAGTTTCAACAATAACCTGAATCACCATCGATTCCCGAAACTTTTTTTTTCAAAATAAAAAGACACATAACTCAAATAGTTCTACATAAGAATTTATCTGTTACTTTCCTTTTATGCTGCACATGCACAATGAAAGTGATGTCGTTCCTCCTTATGAATGAGAGAAGTCTCTATATTGCATCTCTCCCCGAGCTCTCCTCAGAAGAGGGTTTTATTTAAAAGAATTTTTTTCATAGAGAACCTTCAACGACTACCTCATCCCAACTAGACTTAGTCGTGAATAATTATCTTGGCACCAACTCCACCTAGAAAACCAACATGGACATCAATTATTTGTTAATGCAGTTCCTCTTCCTTAGGTCACCTTAGGTTCCTTGTAATCCTTTTGGTTTCCTTTTTCCGAGTTTTTATTTCTATAGAAGAGGTTATGGGTTGGTAACTTCCTGGCCCATCACTGTCTAACATCCCAAGGCTGTGAGGCTGATTCCACACAAATTTACCAATGTGAATTGTGGATAAGATAAATAATTAAAAATTGATAATTTTCAACTTATTATTTGACCATTACAAGGTCTGCATCACATCATAATGTTTTTCAACCATAATAACTTATTATTTACAACTTATTATGGGATATTACATCTTCCCCCTCTTGAACAAAACATCGTCTCGGTGATTTCACATCTTCTGAACAAATTGGGGTATGTTTATCTTATGAAATTTTAATCCTCCCAAGTGGCCTCATCCAGGCCAAAGTGCTTCCATTGCACCTTAACTTGGGTGATAACTCGCCTTCGCAATGTTACTTATCTCTCATTGAGTACATACTAGGGCTTGACCAAAAATTCATCATTCGGTTCAACCTACAACCACAGTTGCAATTTTATCAGTGAGTTTTTTCATATCAACCGCTATATATATATTATATATATTATATATATATAAATATATATTATCTATATATATATATCATTATATATCACTTAAGAACTTAGTTACTGTATGTATTTCCAACTTCACAACTTTAGGATCATATTATACATTCTTTAATAGAGAAACATGAAAAACATTGTGAATACATATGTGGCTGTGTAAGGATAGCTGGTAAGACATATATCGAATTCGGACCAAAATCAAAAAAGGACTGCAAAATCGGGGAGCCAGCTTGGTACATCCTACCCAATGCAAAGTTCTCTTTTTGGGCTTCACCGATATATATATGTGATCCCAAAAACTAAATTACTGATAACTTCTCTTTTTAATAGCATAGTGCTTTTGTTGATCCTCAGTTGCCTTCAAACTTAGACTTACCTTCCTTAGAACTTCTTCCATCTCTTCCAGCATATCTAGGGCCAACATTAATTTGTCTTCAGGGACACTCCAATTTATAGGTGTTCTAGATTTATGTTCATATAGCACTTCGAACATAGTCATCTTAAGGGAAGCATGATAACTATTATTGTAAGAAATTGTACTAGTGTCTCATTTTATCGGTTTTTGCATTACATACACTCTCAACATATCTTCAATCACTTGATCCAGTCTGCCCATCAGTTTCAGGGTGTTATGGAGTACTGAAGTAAAATGAATGTAGAAGTGAATTTAACATCTCTATCATAAATTACCACTTCCGATATCCCATGCAATCTAAAAATTTCTTTCATAAACATATTAGCAATTTGAATTGTATTAAAAGTAGATTGCACAAGTATGAAATGAGAAGACTTACTTATTTTTTCCACTACCACCATTATAGAGTTATTTTGTTTCTTGGTTTTAGGTAGATCAGTAATAAAATCCAGCATAATGCTCTCCCACTTCCATTTTGGAATGGGTAATGGGTGAAGCAATCTGATTGGGTGTTAATGCTCAAATTTTACTTGTTGGCATTCCAAAGAACTGGCTAGATACTCTGCCACCTCTTTTTTCATACCTGGTCAAAAGTATTATTTCCTCAAGGTAGTAGTCATTTTTTGGTAGCTAAGATGAGCTGCATAAGAACTCCTATGACAACCGTTTAAAATCAGTTTCTCAATACTCATTTGATTAGGAACATATATTATATTTTGGTAAACCAAAATGTTATCATTATTTCCCACATATCCCAACTATATTTCAATGCTATCCATATTTTAGGTTTGCTGCCATAGAAATCAGTATTCAAGATTTGTTTGAGAAGTGTCTTTGATATGCTCTCTGAAAGCGTATTCTATTTCATTGAAGGATATTTCATAAACAAAGTTTAACTTCTTACTTAAATAGTCTTCTACCCTATTCTCCTTCCCCTTTAAATGTTTAATTTCAAATTCGAGCTCACTGAGGAAAGCGGTCCAATGTGCATGTCGAGCATTTAAAATTGGTTGCTTGAAATAGTTAGTTAAACTACTGTGATAGGTTAATGGTCATTAGTATAAATCATTTTCACAGTAAATAATGTGGATCACTATTGTTAATTCTAGGTCATAAGATAAATAATACTTTTCATGCTCTTTTAGTATGTTACGAGACTCATAAGCTTCCACCCTTCCTTCCTGCATTAAGACCCCTATGCATTCCTTACGGGAGTTAGTGAAAACTGTAAATTTTTTGTCTCGGTTAGAAATTCTCAAAATAGGAGCAGTGGTAACTAAATGTTTGAGTTGATTAAAGCTATTTTTGAAATCTCTGGTCCATTTGAAGATTCTACCCTTTTTTTGCAAATTGGTAATAAGATAAGCTACTTTGAAAAACCTTCAATAAGTGATCCAAGTGGATATTGGTTGCCACCTGCCAAGTCCACTTGAACCCCCACCATTGTTTCTTTTAGCTTTTTAGTTTCCTTAATTGTAGCCCAGTTTAGTATTTTTAGCAGTTTTTCGTGTCTTAAACTTCTGGAACAATTTTGACGCCCTAAATGACATCTTTTGGGAAAACTGGGAGTAACATGGGTCCATGGACTAA
>APFE030802656.1:0-11669 GCA_000404065.3 Pinus taeda
TGATGCGGGAGCACCCAACAACTAAGTGGGCAAACCTGGATGAGAGGATCAGAATAGAGAAAAGCCTATTTTAAAGCAGAAAAGCAGATTTAAAGTCGATTTAAAGCAGTCATGCACGCTTTTGGAGAGCTTTCATTGTAAAAAAATTAGGAGAAGACCTGATCGATACTTCCAATGTATCTATAAATGTATAGTGTGATAGGGTGTGAGGTATCTTATTTTGTGAGTAAATTTGTGAGTGAAAAAATGTAGTGGAGCGTGAGCTCGATTCTAAGGCTGAAATGCCTTACCTGTAACCTTGCTGTGTTTATTCATATTATAATATATGTGTGTTGTGTTAATGGCGTGCCTATGTTAATATGTTTATTGATTGAATTTTATGTGATATATATAAATATCTGTGTGTTAAGGCGGCTTAGGGAATGTGGCAATATAGGTTCAAACCGGCGAAAATTCCAGTTAAAGAAATATCAAAACCTTAAACGCTGCATATGGGTGGTGGTTTACATCATTTATTTGACCGAACCCAAGATTGTATGGAGCGCATCTCTCCTTGACGTTGGTGCACGAGACACTTGGCCATCAATCAGGAAGATCCTTAAGCGTGAAAATGACTCAGCAATAAATCGTGGCGTTTTTGTATTAAATGCCCACAGCTCCGTCGTTGTAATGCGTACTTGCTTATGCCGATTGTAAACCCTTTATCTTGACAGGAAATTTGCGGGGTTTTTGACATCTTAACGGAGAGAAAAATGGAGGGAAGACTGGAAGCGTGCTTTGCGAAGCTGGAAAAGGAAAACCCGGCTGGAAATGATTTTGGAACTATTGACTGTTAGTAATTTTATTTTTCAGACAGTGCATTTTGTTTTGGTCATATAAAGCGTGTTATTCTGAAATCAGAAGATCGTTGCCTTGGGCAGCGGATGCTCGATTTTAATGAAGATCCACAGTGAATTAATTAAAAGGCTTCTCAAAAGATTTAGTGGACCCATAACCCACAGGTCCAGGATCAATATTTTTAAAGAATTTGGGATTTTGGGCAACCCCAAAATCTCATTTTCATCAAGTGGTATTAGAGCAATAAAAGATTATGCGGAAAGAGGTACAGTGTGTTAAAAGATGGAGAGTTTATGGTCTTGCTATTGTGTAGATGGCTGCAGCGGAAGGTGAGAAGATTTGCAACAACCTAGAGGATGCCAAAAGACCAAGTCCAGAGGAGGGCTTGGTGAGGTAAGAGGCAGCAAGGAGGACTTGCTGTTGCAGAGGTTGATTGCAGCTCACAAGTTGAAGATATTACGAAGATGAGAAGCATATGACGAGGAGGTCATAAATTTTTGTGCCTCAGGAGTGTGATGCGGGAGCACCCAGCAACTAAGCGAGAAAACCTGGACGAGAGGATCAAAATAGAGAAAATCTTGTTTTAAAGCAGAAAAGCAGATTTAAAGTGGATTTAAAGCAGTCATGCACACTTTTGGAGAGCGTTCATTGTAAACAAATTAGGAGAAGATCTGATCGATACTTCCAATGTATCTATAAATGTATAGTGTGATAGGGTGTGAGGTATCTTATTTTGTGAGTAAATTTGTGAGTGAAAAAATGTAGTGGAGCGTGAGCTCGATTCTAAGGCTGAAATGCCTTACCTGTAACCTTGCTGTGTTTATTCATATTATAATATATGTGTGTTGTGTTAATGGCATACCTGTGTTAATATGTTTCTTGATTGAATTTTATGCGATATATATAAATATCTGTGTGCTAAGGCGGCTTAGGGAAAGTGGCAATATAGGTTCAAGCCGGCGAAAATTCCAGTTAAAGAAATATCAAAACTTTAAACGCTGCATATGGGTGGTGGTTTACATCATTTATTTGATCGAACCCAAGATTGTATGAAGCACATCTCTCCTTGACGCTGGTGCACGAGACACTTGGCCATCAATCAGGAAGATCCTTAAGTGTGAAAACGACTCAGCAATAAATCGTGGCGTTTTTGTATTAAATGCCCACGGCTCCGCCGTTGTAATGCGTACTTGCTTATGCAGATTGGAAACGCTTTATCTTGAGAGGAAATTTGCGGGGTTTTTGACATCTTGACAGAGAGAAAAATGGAGGGAAGACTGGAAGCAGGCTTTGCGAAGCTGGAAAAGGAGAACCCGGCTGGCAATGCTATTAGAACTATTGACTGTTAGTAATTTTATTTTTCAGACAGTGCATTTTGTTTTGGTCAGATAAAGCGTGTTATCCTGAAATCAGAAGATCGTTGCCTTGGGCAACGGATGATCGATTTTAATGAAGATCCACAGTGAATTAATTAAAAGGCTTCTCAAAAGATTGAGTGGACCCATAACCCACAGGTCCAGGATCAATATTTTTAAAGAATTTGGGATTTTGGGCAACCCCAAAATCTCATTTTCATCAGCATGGTACACAAACACTTACAAAGTTGTCTAAACATTGTCACCATCACGTTGATTAAGCAAAGGAAATGCAAACAAAACAATCATAACAATATATGTCATCGTCTAACTCCCCCCCTGAAACACAATTCAGGGAGCAACCACAATCAACATCAAACAATAGGAATGATATACAATTCCATAACTGATGAGACAAAACCTTTATGAAGTTTAATTTTTTTAATTGATTCTATGATCATCTATTAATCCAATGACAATCAATCTTCATGGTTAGCACTATTCCATGATTGAGCCTTTCATGTAATTTTTACAATGATCTAAATGCATAATTTCAAGGTTTTGTGTTCTTGGATAAAATCCTCTAAGATGAAGGCTCAAAAGTTTGTTTTGTAGGCTCATATATAGGTGAAACATTAGGAATAAAACCACGCACACCAACAATTCTCTTAGTGATCATATCAATCTAAGAAACATAGCCAACAATGGATTAGTCTTCCAAAACCCCAGTCTAACCTCTACCTTCAAATAATGATATCTATTCAATATGTTTATATGTAGGAAATGATGCAATAATTTCATCATATTTGAGACCTGCTTGCGATGCTCTCACTTGAGCAATAGGAACATAATTTTCCTATCCATTTTCCGTAGGTCCTCCTGTGGTATCCGCTTTTTATTAGAAATCATGATCCAAATAGTATGTTTTGCAAAGCTAGGTGTAAAGAAGTCATGTGATGAGTCATGAACATTAACATTAGCCTTAGAACAATCAACATCATGAAGGGTGGAAATACATGAGCCTAACACTCAACAACAATGTCCTTCCTCTCAATATTTTGTATTTGATTAACTTCATGTTCAATGTTTTTCTTACACTCTTGTAAGTATTTAATAATGTAATTTTTCTTAGTCAACTTTAAAAACAAGGCACCACAATTTTATTTCAAAATTTGATATTGATCAAACAATCTCTTGTTATGTTCTTGAAGAGGGGTAGCTTCTTCATAAAGCATTTCCATGGAGGATCTTAAATTCGTTGATCATTTTTCTCCTCTAGCTAGTGAATTTTCTTCTTGAAGAAAGCATTTTTTGAGTCAAACAAGGACTTAACTTCCTCGTTCAAACTATAAAGGAGGTCAAATTTGGTCTAAAAATTGTCTATTAGGTTTTGGAAATACTTTCCCATTGTTGACTCTATATTATCAACCTTAGTTTCTCAGTGATAGAATACTGGAACCAATTCTTGAGTGTTACATTTTTTGCTTGCAATATAGCAACAATGGACTACAAATGAAGGACCTTCTTGTGAAGCTAGTCCGCTACCTTCATCTCATGAAGTTCCTATAATATCTTACCCATTATGATAAATTGTTCAAAGAACCATAATTTGAACAAGAAAAGAGAGTTAGAGTTATTATCATTGCTAGGTAGTGTAATTGATCAATATGTTTGACAAAAAAAAGATAGAAAATATTTTCCACGGGCATTGAATGGGTGGGGCATCTTCTCCAAATGTACACCTCACAAACTAAATACTTCAATAATGGAAATCAATTTAAAAAAAAAGACTTTTTAATATTAAAAAACAATCATTTTCCAAATGAAATGATATTGGTGAATATATATTCTCAAAAAATCATGATCCTTGGCTAAAGTAATCCTTGCTCGTTAAATATAGTTTCACATGAACTAAAGAATTTTTAAATTACCATTCCTTATAAAAAAATTTCCCTTTGAGAAATATATTCCTCTATTGAATTGTTGAAATAAATGGTCCACCAATACACATGCTCAAACAAAATTACAACTTTTAATAATGCATTGGACCAATGAAATTTAACATTGTGCCAACTAAATCTGAACCTCCAATTCAATGGTCCCATATTTTAATGGATTCAGTGTTTGAAAGAAAAAGGTTCACTCAAATAAATAATAAAAAATTGGGTGAGATTGATATTAATGCGGATAAACAAAGAAATTTACCACATTTTTTTTTGACAAATTAAATGTACACTTACTTTGGCACCATAAATCAGCATAGTAAAAACAGGAAATCGCCATAGTAAAAAATATATACTTTAATAATTTTAAAAATGGAAAGACAAATTAGAATGAAACTTACAAACTGAAACTAGCAGCTCACATGTGAGCCACGCTACACCAAGAGACTGCCCAAGTAGTACCGCTCAATTTTATTAATCATCAAATCATAAATATATAATTTTACATTAAATTTAGGGAGATCAAAACTATCTCCTAGAAAATAGGAACTAACTCTAATATAAGACACACACACAACCGTGAAACAAACTTTCTCCATTAATTTCAACTCTCCCCCTTAATGGAGAAAGGATTCACTTGCACACCTAACATCTCCCTAAACAATTCAAATTTGATCTTTCCAAGAGGCTTTGTAAAGATATGAGTTGCATTTTCACAGGTGTTACAATATTCAAGAAAATCCTCTTTGGACTAAACATTTTCTCTAACAAAGTGAAATTGAGTATCTATATGTTTTGTGTTTTTATGAAAAACAAGATTATTTTCCAACTTGATTGAACTTTAGTTGTCGCGTTTAATCATCGTAGCATCCTTTTGTTCTTCTCCTGCATCATGAAGAAGTATTCTCAACCAAAATGCTTCATAAGGGGATGCACATATATCTTGATACTCTACTTCTGTTGATTATAAGGATAAAATACTCTGCTTTTTACTGCTCCAAGAAGTGACCCATGACCCAATTTTGAAAGTATACCTAGTTATAGATCTTCTATCATCCAGATTTCGAGCCCAATCTAAATCTGAATAACTTGCCTGTTTAACATCAAAAGAATTAGTATATTTAATGCCAAAATTTATGGTTCCTAGAAGATACCTTAGGACACATTTTCTTGTCATCCTATTATTTTCAAGAGGTTTTGTCATAAACTGACTCAACACGCTGACTGAATAAGTTAAGTCAAGTCTGGTTGTAGTCAAATAAATCAAAATTCCAACTAGTTGTCTGAATAGTGTAGCATCCACCTCTTTAGAACCATCATCACTTTGAAATTTAACATTCTGTTGTATTGGTACTAAAGCAACTTTACACTGATCCATTTTTAATTTCTTCAACAATTCCCTAAAATACTTTCCTTGAGTAACAAAAGTCTAGCCAATATCTCTCTAGACTTTAAGTCCCAAATGATAATGTAGTTGATGGTAGGAAAACCCATCAATATTCTGTCTTTAAAACTTATGTCTCCAAACTTATGTTTCCAGACACACTGCTTCTGAGTGAGGTTGGAAAATTCAATTTTTGGAGGCCTTTCCACGGGTATTTTTTCGAGTTTGATGACTCAACAAAAAGTAGACACACAGGGCTACTTGACCTAGCAACCAAAGTTTGAAATGAGCTCCTAAAAGTTGATTAAAAACACAATTCTAAACTGGATCAACCCTTTTATAGGCTAGTATTTCTTTAAGCTAGCATGACCTTTCTGTAGGCTATTGTGACCTTTTTGTCTTACGCGCGACCCTTCTGTTGCAGGTGCGACCAACGATGCAACCTTTCTATCTCATGCTTGACCCTTTTGCTGTAGGCATGACCAAAGTGTGACCTTTCAGTTGGCTACATGACCTTTTTGATTCTGGCGTGACCTTTCCGTTTCAAATGAGATCTATGGCACGACGCTTCTGTGACTAAGGGTTTTTCTTTCTTAATGTGATTTAAAGCAAGAAAAAACATGGAAATTCGAGAATTCCTTAGATCTATAATTGAGAAAACATGCAATTAGGATAAAATACTCACAACATTGAGAAAATCTATAGATCAACTTCATTTGGATGAAAAATTCCCACAGATACACAATTTACTGGATATCAATCTACAAGATTTCCACCATTAAACTACAGCAGAATTATTTTTCATCAATTGAAGCAAACAATTTCTTGACATAATATGATATCAGATACACCATGAAACTCCACTAAATCAATTATAAAAGGAAAAATCACTACATAGAAAATTGTTCTAGCCTTTATTGACCTGATCTACATTCAACATCTCTCAAAAAATGAGTTTTTCTCTTTTTTAAAGCTCTTCTCTAAATTCAAAATTTTGAACAACCTAATCTCTCCTAACACACACCTAAGCTAACAAAATCTATCAAGTCACTCCTAATCTGGTAACTCCAATAACTTTTATAAACATATAATAAATAAGAACATTTAAGAGATCTAACCCTCTTTAGTGAATAATTTTGACCAGCCAGGTCAAAGGTAATTTATCTCCTTTGATGCTCTTACATTAGACTCTTGGGGAAGAAAAGAAGGTTCCATCAAGTCTTCAGGATTCAGTTGAATTTTTTTCAACTTTGCTATTGTCATCCAACTAGCATCTTCAATTGGTCATCCCTTCCATTTGATAAGATACTGAAAATATGTTTGTCCTCTAGTTTTCTTTGTTACTCGCTTCTCCAAGACTGCTTCCACTTCTCTCTTTTATGTCATTGGCATTTGTTCCTCCAAATTTAGAGTCTAAAATTCCTCAACTGCATGTTCATCTTGTGATTCTGCCCATGTTTCCTTGTATGGATACAAATTTGAAACATTAACAATAGGGTATATTCCAATTCCTTCTGACAATTCAATTTCATAAGCATTTGAGGAAAACTTCCTTAAAATTTTGTAGGGTCCTATCTTTTTAATTTTTAATTTTTTATAAGTCCTTACAAGAAATCTTTCTTTCCTCAAGTAAACCATAACTAAATCACCCACTTGGAATTCCTTTTCTTTTCTCTTCACATCAACCCTTTGTTTATACTTCATACTACTTTCCTATAACCTTTGCTTGACATCCCCCTGCAATTGTTGTATTTGTTCTACAAATTCTTCAACATTTTCACTCCTTATCTCTTGGTTTCCCAAATCTCTAAGCTCATATATTCCTCTAGGATGAATAGAAAAAAATCTGAAATAGGCTCATCCCTGTACTCTTGTTAGGAGTATCATTGTAAGAAAATTCAGCTTGAGCAAGCGCTAAATCCCACTATTTTGGATGTTTGTAAACCAAGCTTCTTAATATGTTTCCCAAGGTCCTATTCACCACTTCAGTTTGCCCATCCATTTGAGGGTGATAGGCTGAACTAAAACTGAGGTTTGTACCTAACTTCTTCCATAGATTCCTCCAAATGTGTCTCATGAACTTAGCATCTATGTCTGAAAGAATACTTACAGGAAACCCATGTAACCTTACAATTTTTGGTTGAAAAAAATTAACAATATGAGTTTCATCACTAGTTTTCTTACACGCAATGAAATGAGCCATTTTCAAATATTTATCCATGACAACATATATAGAGTCATATCCTCTTTGAGTCTTTGGCAAAACCAAAACAAAATCCATGTTGACTGCATCCCAAGGCCTATTTCGTATTGGCAATGGCAGATATGACCCAATATTTTGGCTCCTTCCTTTGTCATGTTGAAAAATCCTGCATTTCTCAACCAACGTTTTGACGTTAGTTTGCATTTTTCGCCAATAATAAAAAGCATTCAGTTGAGTGAATGTCTTATCCTACCCAAAGTGTCCAGACAATCCTCCACTGTGCTTTTCTTTGATCAATTTTTCCCTCATGGAATATTTAGGAATACATAGTTTATTATTTTGGAACAACAAACCTCCTTGAATTAGGTAGTCTAACCATTGAATTCTATTATCAATCACATGATTCTAAACAAATGCATATATTTCTTTAAAATCCCCATCTTCCTTGTACATGTTAATCATTTGTTCAAATCCCAAAACACCAACCTTCAGCTCCTGCATAACCAAATTCACTCGGCTCAAAGCATCAACAACTTTATTTGACTTACCACTTGTGTGCTTAACTACAAAGGTGGAACTCCGTAACTACTCCACCCACTTAGCGTGCTTTTGGATCAACTTTGGCTGATTATTTATGAATTGTAGTGCATGATTATGAGAATACGAAATAAATTCTTTGGGCAACAAGTAATGCCTCCATTTCTTTAAAGCTTGAATAAAAAAATATAATTCTTTATCATAGGATGCGTACTCCTGCTTGGATTCATTCAACTTTTCACTGAAATAAGCTATAGGTCTCGGCTCCTGACTCAATACAACTCTAATTTCTACCCCATTAACATCAGTCTCAACTTGGAAAGTTTTTATCAAAGTTTGGTAGGGCTAAAACAGGTTTTTCAATAATTTTCTTTTTCAACAGTTTGAAGTTCTAGTCTACTGCATTTGTCCACTTAAATGGTTGTTTGTTTTCCTTTATTGTCTCAACTATCGATGCATAAATCTGACTAAATATTCTTATAAACTTTCTATAAAAACTTGCAAGACCATGAAAACTTCTTACCTAAAATATGCTCCTTGGAGTTGGCCAATTCAAAATTGCTTGTATCTTTTCTGGGTCCATCTTCAAGCTTTCTTCTGAGACTACAAATCCTAGGTAAACAAGCTCTTTCTTCATGAAAGTGCACTTCTTCAAATTTATCACCAACTTCTATTTTTGTAAATTATTTAAAACCAACATAATATGCTCCAAATGCTCTTCTTTACTCTGACTGAAAATTAGAATATCATCAAGATAAACTATCATGAATTTTCCAGCATATTCTTTTAAGACCTCATTCATCAGTCTCATAATTTTTATGAAACCATCTCACAAAAAGATAGAAAATATAGATCAATGACTTAGAAATCAACCTCTTTGACGGGGAAACCTCCTTTACATTACACAAATGAACAATTATTGGATGATACAAATGATAAAACCTCCTTTCTATATATAGGAGTCTAAGGGGTCACAATATAACCAAAGTTGACCTAACAATAATAATATAAGGGCACAAAAATAACAATAGTGGGCTTGTATGGGGCATAGTAATAACAATATGGGGACAATAGGAGCACAACAATAACAATAAGGGCTACAATTACAATAGCAATAGGGGAATCACTAATATTATACAGACCTAACATGCCCCTCTCCTTCAAAAAATTGTTGTCCTCAACTCTTGAGTAGTTATGGATGCTTCTGTATAAAATTCTCATCCTTCCATGTGGAATCTTCAGCGGGTAAGTTCTTTCGCTTAATGAGATACTCTAAAATTGATCAGTTTCATAGCTGTCGAGTTCTTGTTTCTGTGATTGCTTCTGGTTCCAATATGATTTTTCCTTCCTCATCAAGTTCTGGAAATATTGTTTGAACTCAGAGCTTGTCACCTATAACCTTCTTTAAGCGTGAAACATGGAAAACTAGGTGCACTAGGGAAGCTACAATAACCTCCAATTTGTATGCCATAGTACCTACCTTTTTCAACACCTTGTACATGCCATAATACTTTGGTGATAATTTATTATCCTTCTGTTGACATGGTGAATTTTCGCTATACCAACAAGGGGAACTAACCTGATCATAGACCCCAATTAGATATGCTTTCGTTTGGAGTGGATAGTTCCAACGGGTTTTAAAGGACCCCGTGAACTGTTATAGGTGTTGAGACATTGCTTCTTGGAGGAAGACTTCAATTAAATCAACAAAAAAGAAATAACTAACCTATATGTATCAAATCCTATCTAAACTACTTAAGCTACTCTAATCTAGTCCTAGCTATCCTAATCTATCCTACAGGAGCAAAACAAATGGAGGTTAAACATCATATATAAATCCCAAGTCCAAATGAATCAAATTAATGGTCCACATAAGAACAAGGTTGTAATAAATCCTGATCACAATCTAATTACTTATACATGAATATACATTCCTTTCCATACAAATAACACATGCAACTGATGTTTAACAAAGTCTGGAATCAGCAACCTTTCATGAATTATCAATGCTATTGAACTACATTCGAATAACCAAGAACAACCATGAAATGGTAGTTAACAATATGCACAAAACAAATCACATTTATCTTTGTGCCAACAACAAAACACTGATTCTAAACATATGAGAGAAAAGGAAAATAAATATGAAACACAGGCTCCTTCTTGAACCAAACAGTTCTCTTTATTCGCAATAAATCAAAGCTGTTCTTTCCAAACAAAAATCCCCCATATCCTATCTAGAGGCAATACTTTTACACATGGAAATGACTCTCGGTCCTCCCTTCATCCTTTCACCTTCCCCTTGTTCTCTAGAATATATAGATGCAGAACAATCTGTGTCATTGCTAACACATAGAGGGCATTTCCTATCACTCTAGCGCTTCCTTTCCTGAGGGATGAATAGATGTTGATTGAAAGAGAATGAATACATGTCATATCTTCACACCTATATACAATGGACATTATCCCTTATTATTTCCCAAAGGAAACTAAAAACACTGCGATCATCATCCCACATCTGGCATGATTGAATGTGTGTTTGGAAGTAATGGCATCTTGATGGATCAGCGCTATCATGGCCGCTTCTACTAAACATAGAGAGTGCCTTCATTATGCACTATGGCAGTATGTATTCCCTTTTGCAGAGTGTGTTTTTGCAATATTGACACTGGTGGTGTAGAGGTGTCATCTTGATATAGCTTCCATTTATTTGTCCTCGAGTCTACTCTTATTTGCCTGCAGAGATAATTCATATTAGCTATGATTGTGAGAAATATGGCAAACATGCTTACAAAACACGGATCTTTCCTTCATTAAACGCTTATAACATCAAATGTGAAAGAATCGACCCCTGATTGTTAATTTATGAATTGATTAAGTCCCATAAGTGCGAATCCAATTTATATTTAAAATCATGGCATAACAAATAACCAGATGGTATTTCTGAAGGGCTCTAAGTGGTAACCAGTATTACGAGGAAGGCCCCTGATTCCACTCTTCAAATGACACGTAGCAATTAGGAGGAAAGAGGATACGCTTTTCAGGCGGGCATACCTCAAGCTACTGGTTCACTTGAAATCTGCGTGCATCATTGGATCCACAAAAGGTAGATCAACGGTGGAGGATTGGGGAGGCAAACCTGAAATGCATATGAGACGCATTTAATGATCCCTTCGGATCCGCAACATAAGCTCCTCTTTGAAAAACTCTGACCCAATCATATTATCAAAGAACATGGGAAAACACAGGATAAACGCCGTGGTCGAGCCATAGGGCCAGACTTGAAAATTTATGCACTCGCATTGATAGTTATCGGCGGGTCCAGTTTGGAGTGGTGTGCCTTATATATAACCCCGAGAACCCACCGATTGTGATGTGCGATGGAGTTTCAGACTTGACGTATATATATG
>APFE030802668.1:0-15910 GCA_000404065.3 Pinus taeda
TGAGCATGAGGGAAATAATCGAGTTTGACAATCCAAAGACCGTGGATGAAGTAATACGTAAAGCCAGGATTTGTTACCAGCAAAGTAAACAAAAGGGAGAAACTTCAGGTACTAAATGGAATGATAAGAGAAGCAACAAAATGACTGTAAACAATAAAGGGAATCGTGGTAGTAGTAACAAGAGTTTTGCCAATGGATAGAATAGCAGAAATTTACAGAAGAATTCACTTAGATCAAAGCCTGCTAATGATTCCAAAATCAGCGAAAAACCGAGAAACATGGATAGTGAAGAGATAGCAAGACCTCTTGTGCAATGTTGGGGTTGCGGTGGGCTTCACTACATTAAAAATTGCACACAGCGAAAAGAGACCGAACAGGTTTCCCAAATCCAAAAAGCATCTATAGTCGGTGATGTAGGATGCAAACTACCAAGAATTAATGCGGCCCTGGGAGATCGTCAGGCGGAGTACCAGCCGACCATGGTGGAATTCGAAGGTAAAATTTCAAACCTTACTGTATTTATTTTAATTGACCCTGGAGCCACATTAAGTTATATTAGTCCTAGAGTTGTGGAGCATTGTAAATTGCAACCTGTTAAATTTAAAAACCCATGGTTAGTACAGTTGGCTACAGGGGCAAAAAGACGAGTAATTTCCAAGGTCAATAACTGCCCCATAAATATAGCAGGACATCCGATGAAGGGAGATTTAAATATGCTTCCTCTTGGCTCATAAGACGTATTAATTGTATGGACTAGTTGGAAAACTACTAGTCCATAGTCAACTGTAAAATCAAGACTATATATTATAAGGATGAGCTTGGAGCAAGGCAAGAGATGCAGGGGATTAAGCAACCAGTGCAGATTCGACCAATAATCACCTCTCAGCTACCAAAATGCATTGCGAAAGGGTGTCAGATTTATGCCATTTAGGTGGGTTATGCTGATTCGAAAAATAAAATAGCCCTGTTGGAAAACATCCTAGTAATTCAAGAATTTTCTTATGTATTCCTGGAGGAGATTCTCGGGCTACCACCTAAAAAGGACATAGACTTTACTATTGAATTAATGCCTAGGGCAGGCCCGGTATTCCGAGCACCCTACAGAATGAGCACACCCGAGTTGACAGAATTGAAAATGCAGTTACAAGAATTGCTAGACAAATCCTACATTTGGCCCAGTGTGTCACCCTGCGGAGCCCCGGTATTGTTTGTTAAGAAAAAGGATGGGACCCTTTGTATGTGCATAGACTATCATCAGTTGAATAAATTAACAATAAAAAATAAGTATCCTTTACCCCGGATTGATGAACTCTTCGATCAAGTGAAAGGTGCAACAATATTTTCCAAGATCGATTTGCCATTTGGGTATCACCAAATGAGGATTAAGGAAGAAGTCATAGCTAAAACAACTTTTAGAATGAGGTATGGACATTACAAGATTGTGGTGCTACCCTTTGGCTTAACTAATGCCCCCACAACTTTTATGTGCTTGATGAACAACATATTTCATCAATATTTGGATAGATCGTGCTGATTTTTATAGATGATATATTGATATATTCTGGAACTATGGAAGAACACAAGGAGCACCCCCAATTGGTGCTCCAAACCCTCTGAGAACACCAGTTATATGCCAAGTTCAGCAAGTGTGACTTCTTCAAGGAAGAAATACTATATTTGGGAAATATGATCATGAAAGAAGGGATCACGGTGGATCCCGAAAAGAAAAGGACAATAATGGAGTGGCCAATGCCTAAAGATGTGGCAGACATCACATCATTCATGGGGTTAGCTAGCTATTATAGGAAATTTGTGGAAGGATTCTCAAGAGTAGCATATCCTATCACTTCCTTACAGAAAAAGGAAGAGCTTTCAAATGGACCCTGTAATGTCAAAAAAGTTTTGAGTAGCTTAAGCATCTGCTCACTACTGCCCCCATTTTGAGCATAGTTGATCCTAACAAAGAGTATGTGGTGTACACTGACACAAGCAAAGAAGGTGTAGGAGGTGTGTTGATGCAGGAAGGAAAGGTAATTCCTTACGAATCTAGGACACTGAAAGAACATGAGTAGAAATATTCTGCCTATGATTTAGAATTGACAACCGTCATTCACGCGTTGAAAATGTGGCGACATTACCTTATGGGTAGAAAATTTTTCTTATTAACAGACCACCACAGTCTAACCAATTATTTTAGTCAACCCACCCTAAATGCTAGGCAAGCATGGTGGGTGGATTTTCTAGGTGGTTTTTATTTCGAGATCAAACATTTGAAAGGAAAAGAGAACTGGGTGGCAGACGCTTTAGGTCAGAAATTACAAAGTTTATATGAAATTTGATCTAGCGAGTGGAAAAGTCCCTTTGCAGAGATCATTCAAAGGGTAGCAGAGAAAGATATGGTGTATCAGCAAATAAGACAACAAGTACATCACTCTACCAGCAAAGAAAAATAACAAGATTACACTGTGGATGCTGCTGGAATGTTGTATTAAAAGGAAAGACTATATGTGCCTAATCAAAACAGCATTAAGAATTTGATTTTGGATGAATTTCATAGAAGTCATTATGCTGGGCACCTGGGGTATTTGAAAATGATCACAACACTTTAAAAAGAATACTATTGGCCGGGTATGAAGAAGAATGTGGCTGAGTATTTGGCACGGTGTTTGGAGTGCCAACAAATTAAGGCAAAACATCAACACCTCGCAGGGTTATTGCAACCATTACCCATTCCACATGGAAGTGGGAAACTATTTCTATGGACTTCATAACAGGTTTCCTAAGACAAGGAAGAATAACGATTCTATCGTGGTGGTCGTAGACAAATTGAGTAAAGTTGTGCATTATATACCTGTGCAATCCACCTACAACATTGTACACATTGCCCATACTATTATGCAAAACATATTTAGATTGCATGGGCTACCAAGGAAAATAATTTCGGATCATGATGTGAAATTCACATCAATTTTCTGGAAAACATTATTTATAGAATTAGGGACACAGCTGAATTTCAGTATAGTGTATCACCCCCAGACCGATGGACAAACAGAATGTGTAAACCAAGTGGTGGAAGACATGTTAAGGGCATATGTAATGGGAAGAGTATTTGCACTCTCTTGAATTTGCATACAATAATGGCTATCATACCTCACTACCAATGAGCCCCTTTAAGGTTTTGTATGGGAAGAACAGTTGCACCCCCTCAAGCTAGGGTCGGCCAGAAGACAAATTAATGTTAGGGCCTGAAATGCTTAAGGAAATGGAGGAAATGGTAAAAAAGGTATGGTCTAACTTAAAAGGTGCTCAGGATAGGAAAATAACTTTTTTGACTAGAAGAGGAGGTTTAAAGAATACCAGGTCGGTGATCATGTATATGTGAGGATTCAAGAAAAAAGGAGCACATTGCAATGGAGCTGGTGTGCCAAGTTGGCACCTCGATATTGTGGGCCATTCTAGATCTTAGCAAGAATTGGGATGGTGGCTTACCAGCTCGCCCTGCCAAGTCACATACAAATCCACAATTTCTTCCATGTCTCCATATTAAAAAAAATATGTGTATGATCCTAAACAAGTAATCAGATGGCAGGATATACAGGTGAGAATTATTTTTGGTAGGCCAGTCTAAAGATTCTCTTTTAAAGAAACTAATTTAGGATGTTGCATGTTGCAGGTCGAACCGGAAGGAGAAATCTTGGTCGAGCAATCGAACATTCTCGACTCGAGAGAAGTACTGCTACGGAAGTGAGCTATTACCCAAGTTAAAGTGTAGTGGCAACACTTTGGGCCTGATGAGGCCACTTGGGAGGATGAAGAATTCATGAAAGAGGCTTACCGAGAGCTATTTATAACTGAAGGACATCACGACAATGTCCAACTTTAGGGGGGGGAGATGTAATAGCACCATAATTTTGTACATATTTTGTTTACCATAGTTAAAATAAAAAAGAAACAACCTGATAAATGATGGTATTGTCTGTTGTATAAATTGACATTTTATTATTAGTAAATAAAAAGAAATGAGTTCCTCGTCACGGAAATATCATGTAACTTCTAAGGAGGGAACTTATGTTCTTTTTTCTTCTTTTTTTTTAAATAAAAAAGAAACAGATGCAAACCCTAACTGCCTCCCCCTCCACCATGGGTGACTTCTGGGGAAAAGGAAGGAAAGGGGAGAATTGTGCGGTAGAGGACTGACAGTGAGTAGGAGGGAGGAAGCTTGCCAAGTCTAGTGATCACCATATGGTAAGGGCATAAAGCGCAAGAAATTGCCAAAGACTATTTGCTTTGAGTGAGCCAGGGGGGATATTTGGTCTCGAAGGACAATCTGATGGTCGGGTGGATGGCCAACTGTAGAGAGAAGAGGTGACTTATTCTTGGAATTACTTATTGGACAGAAAACTAGGTATGAAGTGTTAACCTGAATTTCATTAATATTTGTAGTGAACTAAAGGATTTCTCTCTATGAACCAGCCTTATCAAAGGACATCCAATTAATAGTTGTATTAAACTGAAAGTTAACTTTTGTGAGTTAGTCTCATCAGAGTTCATTTAATTAGAGTCAAAGTGAAACGAGGGTTTTATACATTAGGATCATGAGATGATGGAGGGACGGTGATAGGTATAGGGTTTACCTTAGCATAGAGTCTTAATAATAACCCTCTGTTTCTTTTATCTATTTAAAGGTGGTACACAGAGTTTGCATTAGCCAACGTAGTATTTCCACAAGTGTAGGAACAGACAAAGAAAACCCTGCGGTAAGGAGAGTATACCGATATTTAGAAACAGTGCCATGCAATGAAAATAAATCGAAAAAGAAACTGTCTGAATTAATAATTATGATAAACCAGTGCAACAAGAAACCGTACATGATATAGAAAGACCAGGGAGGATAGTAAATTATTCATGTTTTGAAACTCTTTCACACGCAACATTGGGTGGAAATTGACATCTCTTAGAACCAAAGATAATTTCTGTAAATAGTGTAAACAAAGACTACTGCTCTATTTGTCTATCTTGCTATTAACACATGGAAATAGAGCCCATCGTGCGCTATAGCCAAGACTGAGCTACAGTGCCTTGGGATGGCAACCTAGGAACAGAGTTTGAGCCTAGTTTAGGCCAGACGGTAACCCTTAGGTGCGCCTAGGCCTTATACCTTGGTATTACAACCCTTAAGTAAGGTATTTGAAGCAACAAAAAACCAAACAGAGTGTCATTATGCCTGCGGCAGTAAGCAGGTCCGAGACCAAGTACCAAATACATGATATATTCAACAAGATTGTGTATTGTAGAACAGATAAATAAATCGTAGTTACAAAGTCTAGAGCTAGCCGAACCAAGCATCCATGGATGAAAACTTCACATTTCATCTATCATAGACATATCCTTAAAGCATGCAGTATAATAACAACAAATGAATAAACGTCGATATCTGAATTGACCACCAAAATATCTTAGTTTACATTCCAATGGCAAGAGAGAATCATGCCGCAGCATGGCTACGCATAGCTGTGCCATATCTCAAGGGCCGAATCATGAAACTAAAACTATGGTTGAATGCCAAATTCCTACAACAAGGAAAACAAAGCTACACATATAGAACCCGAGCTCAGCCTCATGAGCTTGCATTCAAAACTCGACAGGTTCCCAACCGAGAAACACCTCTTTGCTAGCCTTCCACCTATAAATGAAAGAAGACTTTTCATTCAAGGGCCTTGGCCGGAGTAAATGTGCATTCCTAGAACCCTGGACCATGCATACAGAGGGTTTCCTCGAGTTAGAATAGGCATCCAACCTATATGCCAAACAAACAAGGACATGAAAATATAGATTCCGCGTCAGTATTGTGAAATAGAAAATTGTGACAGTATAGTAGAGGGAAGACAATTGCAATTAATCGAATGGTTACCTGAGTCGGGTGGAGCCACCATGTACAAGACCAGCCCCTTCAGAGCTACAAAAGACTATCACCCTCGAGACCAAAATTCTGCAAACGGTGGAAGGTAGGATGAGGTAATGGTTAACGCAGAAAAAGGGTTGTGCTAGCCTAGAAATTACATAGAACGATATCACCGCAAAAATCATTTACCTGAAGGGAACAACAAACCCAAAATTCGCCAGCACTGAAACCAAAACTGATAAGGTGGCACTTCGAGCTGCATGGGATGAGCCTACCAGAGCTGGCTCTGCAAGGAGCTTCCCTTCCAAATGATCTTCACCATCCTATACCACAGTATAGGTTGGAACCCACAAGTCTGCTACAGCCGTCGGATAGCAAGGAGAGATCCCCACCATCAATTGAAGCGGGATTACCCACGGTGATGGGACTCGATTTGTCTGCTAGCCATGTATGGGACAGGCAGTCAGGTTAATGACACCTTATCCAAACCATGTGAAGACGGAAAGTTACCATTCGATCTGATGTTGCATGGATAGCATTTGCATGTCACCCAAGCGGCGAAATAAATGAGCCTCAAAACTTTTACATTGGGACTGGAAAAATCCATAACCGCATACAAATGTGTGCCAAAGTTAAACATTAGGCTTCCAACGATGTATAGAGTTATGTCAACGAGTCATGTGATCTAGTAAGGTTAATTACCATACCGTAATATTTTTTTTTTTTTACACGAGTCAGAGTCATTAGAGAGGAAGGAAGAGAAATATAGGGGGGAGGGAGAGAGAGGAGGGAGGAAGAGAGAGAGAAGTTGGTGGCAGAGTTAAGGGAAGGGATCATATAAGAGAAAGGAAATGAGGGGGGAGAGAATGAGAGGGAGGTAGAGAGAGAGAGAGAGAGAGAGAGATAAAGAGGTCATGGGGGGAGAGAAGGGGAGATAGGAGAGGGATAGAGGGAGATAGAGGTGGTGGAGAGATGGGGGAGTGGTGAGAGAGAATATGAAGAGAGAGAGAATGGGAGAGAGTACGATAGTGAGAGAGGGAGAGGGAGAGAGTGTGAAAGGGAGAGAAAAAGAGGGGAGGGAGAGAGACGGGTAGAGGGAGGGAGAGAGATGGGTAGAGGGAGAGAGAGTAGGAAATGGGGACAAAGAGACACATGACGGAGCGTACAACAAGGGTGGAGAGAGGGAGAAAGAGAAATTTGGGGAGGTAGAGGGTGGTTGATAGAGAGAGAGAGAGAGGGACAAAAAGAAAGTGGTGTAGAGTGGTAGAGGGAGAGAGAGAAAAGGACAAAAAGAAAGTGGCGTAGAGCGGGAGAGGGAGAGAGAGAGTTAAGGGAGGAGTGCGGAGAGTAGGTGGGTGGGGGCTAGAGAGTGGGGTCTTGGTGAGAGTCATGGAAAGAGATGAGACAGAGAGGTAGGGAGAGTAAGGTGGGAGAGGGAGGGAAAGACAAAGTGGGAGATAGAGAGACAATGATATAGAGGGGATGAGAGACATGAAGGAAGAGAGAGGGAGCGAGTGAGAGAGTGAGCGAGAGTGAGATAAATTGGGAGGAGGGAGAGATAAAGAGAAGGGTAGATGGAGACAAAGTGGGAGATATGTAGTGGAAGACCAAGAGAGTGATGGAAGGAGGCAGAGTAGGTGGAGGATATAGGGAGGTGAGGCGGGAAGGCATATGTGTATGGATGAAGGGACAAAGGGAAAGTGAGGATATGAGGGAGAGAGAGTATGAGAGATTCTGAAAAAGAGAGAGGGAGAGGGAGATAGTGTGAAAGGGAGAAAGATAGAGGGAGGGAGAGAGAAGGGTTGTAGGAGAGAAAACATGAGATATTATGTGTGTGTGATAGAGATAGTGAGAGTGGAGGGACCAAAGGAAAATGTAGTACAGAGGGAAAGGGAGAGAGTGGGAAGTTGTGAAAGAGATTTGGGGGGAGGAGGGAAGAGAGAGAGAGAGAAAGAGTGGGTTGGGGGTGGGAGTGTCATGGAAAGAGAGGAGGGAGAGAGAGATAGGGAGAGAAAGGTGGGAGAGACAGGGAAAGAGACACAGGTAGGGGGGATAAAAATACAAAGAGGGAGAGAGAAATATGAAGGGAGATAGAGGGAGGGACTAAGAGAGTGAGGGAGAGTGAGAGAAAGTGGTAAGAGTGAGAGATAAACAGAGGGGGAGATGTAGACATAGTACACGAGAGGAAGAGGGAAAGGGAGATAGAGAGAGTGGTGGAAGTAGGGAGAGTGTGGGGAAGAAACAGAGATAGGGAATGGAAAGGAATATGACGATGGATGCAGGGACAGAGAGAAAGTGAGGGAGAGAGGGGAGAGTGAGCTAGAGGGAGATAAAGAGAGTGAGTGTGAAAGAGAGTTGGGGAGAGAGAGAGAGAGAGAGAGAGAGAGAGAGAGATAGAATGCAAGAGGAAGGGAGTGAGAGAAAGTTTGGAGAAAGTGAGAGAGAGATATAGAAAGAGGGACAGCAGGAGAGGGAGAGAGAGGGAGAGACTAGAGGATAGAAGAAAGAGAGAGTGGGGGAGAGAGACATAGGGATAGGAATAGAGGGATAGGGAGAGAGAAAGTGGGGGTGAGAGGGAGAAGGGGAGAGATAGAGTGAGAGGTGGAGAGATAAAGAAAGATTCAAAGGTATATAGAGATGGATAGTGAGGGAAGCTAGCACGAAGGGAGTATTCAGAGAGATATATTACAAGACAAAGATAGGAGGGAGAGAGGAAGAGTGCAAGAGGGAGAGGGAAAGGGGGTTGGATTACAAGAGTAAAAGGTGAGAAAGGGTGTGAGTGAGAGGTGGAGAGAGAGATAGAGGGAGAGAGAGAGAGAGAATGGTGAAAAGAGAGAGTTAGTGGAGAGAGAGACAGAGAGGGATAAGGAGAGGGATATTGTGAGTTGTTTGTCATTGGTCACTATCATTAACAAAGAAAGTACCCTATCAATGTGTATGCTACAACTAGTGGGGAGTGTTAATGTATTTTTAGTAACACGTCAATATCTAATTTACAAAACAAATTATGAATGAATATTTTTTGATAAATATAATAAATTATGGTACTATTCTTAAATGAACATAATTATTCTCAATGGGGAGTAGAATAGATGGTGGTGGGGTATTTTGTTAAGGCACTCACATCAGTTCAAAACTCCAAGAAAATCCAACCATGTTAAATACTCACACCACTTAGCAAAAAATAATAAAAATGATTATAATTATAATTCAACTTAAATTTTTAATATGAATATTCATAAATTTATTTCATTATTGTAAGTGTTAAATGAAATTTTGATAGCAATTATAAAATATTATAATAGCCCAATATAATTGGAAAAAAAATAATATAAAAAAAAAATTGAATAATAACATAAGGAAAATTAACTTCTCTTTGGACCATATTTGTAATAATATCAAATTAAATTGAAATATTACTTTTCACAAGATTCATTAACTTTGATTAAATGATTAGACATGGTAAAGGATAGTAGATTATGTTTTGAAGAATCTTAAAGATAGGGAATTATTTTTTCTTTAAATATACTAGAAAATATAAGAAAGAATTGTAGAAGTGATACTAATTTTTCTGAATTTAATTATTTAGAATAAGTAAAAAATTTAAAATTTATTATAAAATTTATTAGTTTAAAAAAAATGTATTTTATTTAAATTAAGAAAAATGTAAATAATTAATATAAAATAAATTAATAAATGAAGAAAGAAATTTAACTTTCCTTGGACAAAATTTGTAATAATATGAAATATAATGAGATATTTGTTGGCACAAGATTCATTAACTTTCATTAAATTATTACATATGTTAATTTGTAATAATATGCAATATAATGACATATTTGTTCGCAGGAGATTCATTAATATTCATTCAATTATTAGATAGGTTAAATGTTGGTAAATTAAGTTTTGAAAATAAAGATTTTGAGATATTAAATGTTGTTAGATTACATTTCAAAGATACAAAATTGGTTTTAGTTTAAAAATACTAACCAACGTAATAATATTTTTTCTTTTAAACTAAATATAAAAACTTTCAATTTTATTAAAAAATATATTAAATGAAAAAGTAATTTAATTTAATTTGAATTAAAAAATTCAATAATAAAAATATTTTTATTTTATTTAAATTGAGAAAATGTAAATCATTTTCATAACGAATATACTTTTTTAAATGCAAATGTAGAAAAAAGACAGAAATATTATAATTATTATTTTATAAAATAACATTTCTTAAAAACCATCATATTATATAACTTTAATTTAAATATTTATTGAAAAATATCTATTAAGTTTAATTTTAAATGGGAAAATTAAACTTAATTTTGACAAGATCCACTAATTTTGATTAAATTATTAGACATGTTAAAGGTTAGTAGATTAAATTTTGAAGATATGGAAATTATTTTTGTTTAAAAATACTAGCATACATAAGAATGGTAGGAATGACAATATTTTTAAAATATATATTATAAAATATGTTAAATAAAAAATATATTTGAATTTAATTTAATTTGATTTCAATTAAGAAAATGTAAATAATAAAAATATTTTAATTTAATTTGATTTGATTTAGATTAAGAAAATGCAAATAATTTTCATAATAATTTTTTTTAAATATAAATTTCAAGAATCGTTTTGTTTGTTTGTTAAGATTGGTAGATCTTTCTTTTTCATTATAATATTTGCAAGGATGTTACAACCACATAGCTTCATTAGGTGATCTCAACCTGCCCTTTAGGTTATCTCAACTTGCCCATTGGAAAACCAAGTTTATAGCAAAAAATAGTTAGTTTATATATCCAAGCTATATATACTTGATTATCATGTACACAACCATGAGTTGTGTTTCTATATAATAACTACTACAAACTGGAAAGTAAATGCCGTCCAAGCAAAACATCTATGACTTCATCTTCCTAGTTATCCTGATTGGTCGATGCCGAGTTACCTTGGTTTTGGTCCTTTGTACTGATCCCGGAAGCTCAATCACTAAGAAAATGCTTGAGAACATTTTCTAAATTCGACCAAGATAACCATCCTGTTTCTACAATGAGGCTTGGATGTTTTGAAATTAGTTTGGAAATTCCTTAATGACGGTCATCCAGATTTGTTCCACCACCTTCCCAAGGAGGCATTTAAGGAGCCAATACATCTGTAGAGTCTATTTATATTGTGTTTCTCTATTGCGAGTGTGTCCTGGATGAGGAACCAATACTTTCCACCCTTCCATGTCCACTGTCCCCACTTTCGCAAATCTATTGATGCCATCCTCCCACTCAGCAATGAGTTGTTGAATCTCCTCTTTGGTGCCACCCACATATGCAACCATTTTTTATTGGATCAGTTTGTCGAGATATTTCCTCCCACTGCATTTTCCAACATTACTTGGCTCATCCTCAACCTTGCTCTCTCATGGTCTCTTGTCTCTACCCTTGCATTTCCTTGTACTGGTCATTGTTGTATTGTCACGTACCCTTATAACCTGTTGATGACAGCAGCCCAGAACTAGCTTCAGTGCTTTCTTCCTCTAAGGGGAGTTACCTGCTTTGAGAACAAGAAACCAAGAATTCCAAACCATTATTTTCATCATTTTTAACATCCACTGGTTATGTTCATCCAACATTTCTTCACTCATGTAGCTTACTCAAAGACCCTTAGTGTTAAAGAGCCCCACCTAAGACGCCTCGAACACCCCTACATAACCCTTTCGATGTGCCAATAATGGCCATGATTTCGGCCACAAATTGCCTGGTTGCCCACAGGCCCAAAGGCCCGGAAGCCCACTCAAAAGGAGCCTCGCTCCTTCACCCCAGTGCCCCTTATTGGTTGAACTCGTCCACTGTCCCCCTGACTACGTCTCTGTCATTCTTTCCTCTACTCACCTTAGCCTCTCATCTTATGAGCCCATTCCTCAACTATATATCCCTCCCCTATTTTACGAACCATTCCTCTCTCCTAGTGTCAGTTAACACCGGCCTGGCTAACTTTCCCGACATAAAATTCCAAAGCTTTGAAGGGCTCTTGTCCTAGACACCCGCCCCCCTACTCACTCCCCTTGAGGCCTAGGTGTCTGCCCTAATGGCCTTTGACATCGACAGAGCCCAAGCCTTCGCGCTTCATTTTAGGACATAGAATGGAATTACCCCTATAGAAATTACCACTACCATACCATTTCCCCTTAAGTTTGCCAAGAGGAAGAACATACAAGTTTCATTCAGCCAGCAACCTTCCCTACATATTCCTATGATCCCCATGCAGAAGAGGAGAATGCAAAGGCCCAACGAAACCGCAATAGACTCATGCACGAGAATATATTTCCTAAGTGGAGTAGTATCCCTGCATAACTTCTGCAATCGCGATGAATCTCACCACTGTTCACTTCCGAGATATTTTCATAACCTGAATTTCTCTCTCCCCATCCCGTTGCCCCCATGTAGTTCCAATTCAACAAATGAGACATTAAGGAGCATAATGAAGTATTTCTTTGTATGTAGAATTAAATCTAATTATTATTATAATTTTTTGTTGTCTAATAAAACCCAAAAGTGTTATGATTGGATAATTTTTTAATTTTCTTAAATGTGAAGAAAATATAAAGAAATAAAGATGATGATGGTTCTCCTCCATGTTAATTGATAACCTAATTATGATAAGTTTTTGCTTTTTCAAAGATAAAAATAAGCATGAGGTTAAAGTGTAATTGTTCTTAGAATTTGATTTCATGCATAAGACTAAAGAGAGATGCTACTAGAAAGCATATGATCTTATTGCTATTGCATTAAGAATGACAAGGAAAAAAGAATTGTGTTTTAGTTTTGGAATAAGATCAAACATTGTGTTCAATCAACTAAAATCTAATCTTCCTTTAAAAAAAAAAAATTAATAGAATCCAAAATTTGAAAGCACGAGGCCATAACCAATCTACCCTATATAAATTATGGTAAGAAGTGGGAATGTATAGAATGACTTGCTTCTTCAGTGTAGATTTAATCTAGTTATGTCTTTATTTTTTACTGTATTCTTGAAGAGATGATCTTCCAAATATTATATTCTTTAGATATATCATTATACCTTTCAGAACAATTGCTAATATAAATCGGTTATTTTTTCTTGCTTGCAAGAAAAGATACTTAATATACAATGAATTTGAACTTAAATTTAAATTGGAAACATGATTTAACAGCTACAAGTTGTATTCTGACAAGGTTTTCACAATCACAGTTAAATTGTAATTAAATCCGCACTAAAAGTAATTAAATCGGCACTAAAAGATGATTATAAGAATGACACACTTCATTACAAGAACTACATCCAAAGGTTCTCAGAGATGATCATTGGAGGATGAACCAATTTTATCTCGCAGAGTATAACTATCTCTCAATCCGATAGGGCTCAAGTGTTCGAGTTAAAATTGTACATGTATAAGGACCAGTGTACAAGACATATCTGTGAACTTTGAATCTCACAAAGTGCAATATTTACCGCCAATGAAATGGAAGAGACTTTTGACCCGTTTCTAATTATGATTACAATAATAGCACCTATTGATTACCAGAAGTGCACCCAACGGTTCTAAAAGATAGTCGTTGGATGATAAACCACTTGTAATTATAGATATCTCTCAATCCGATGACGCTCCAGCCGAAATCATATTGTTATGGGACAGATTGAAAGATAGATAGGAGATATATATATATGGATTTCGAATATCACAGCGTGTCATATTTACAACCAATTGAATGGAAAAGACTTTTTAGCGATTTTTTTAACTATGATTATAACAATGAGACATTGATTACAAGAAAGGCATCCAAGGTTCTGACAGATAGCCGTTGGAGGATAAAGGACTTTCCGGCTTTCTCGTCGAAATGGTACGGGGTATCCAAGAGATGTCACAGATATATAGGTGGAGTTTAAAAATCACGATCGCAGCGTGCCTCATTTACCACCCATTCAATGTAGGAGACCCTTCCTTTGTTTAGCTCCATCCGTTCTTTAGCATTCGGAATTATGAGAAGTGCGGCGCAGGGAACGGGCGAGACATGTATTCTCTAGCGGTGTTCCTCTGGTCCGACCGTGGCAAAGTTCTATGGGGGTGATGGACTACTTCTGCCGCCATATTGTTTCGGGTACTTTACTGTTCTACCATTTTTTCTTCTCTATTTGTCTATTTGGTTTATAGGAAAATTGGTTCTATAGCCTTCTATATGAAAAATTAAATCTACGGAAAACTTGTCTATTTGGTTTATAGGAAAACTGGTTCTATAGCCTTCTATATGAAAAATTAAATCTATGTAATTAGACGGAAAACTGGAGTACCTTTTCATCTTGATTCTTCTGGTTTGTCAGGATTTGTGTTTAGTATTTTATGGTTGCGTCTCAAAATATCTCCTAGAGATGGCAAGGGAGACTGGGCAGAGGGACACAATTGATTTGCAGAGGTAGATATGTCATCGTATTGGCAGCTTCTTGGCCATTTGATTGTCCTCTTGACAACTTAAACATGTTAGTTTTCATCCAGCTATAGACCACTGCTACAAGCAGGGCCTGCATTTGGGAGCTATTCACCACCAACGCCTTCAATCAAGTTCGAATTGCACAGGTACACCTAGACCGCGTTCTTTCCATGCTCTTGTTTAAATGGTTCTTTTACATCTACGGCTGCATCTGCTGCTGTTTTAATATTTGAACACATTTTTGTCTCCGTTCGCTCATGTTCCCGAAAGCCTTCGTTAAGTGCTTCAAAATTTAGCTGTTTTTTTCTTTTTAAAACTTGGGGTTCACACTCGGAATTATTCTCTTAGTATGTATATGGTCATCTTTTATCATACTCTTTAAATTGACAAGCGATATTCATACAATAGAAATGTAAATACCACCCTTGTTTGTCAATTCTATACATATAAATTGTTGTTTTCTTGTGAATATTAAGGTCCTATTATTTAGAAACTAGTCACAGAAAAGCACGCTGCATTGTATTCCTTATTCCTTACGATGCTTGTTACGGTAGTTTAAAATAATTAGATTTGTTTTGAAGGATTGATTGTCTTTTGTCCCTGGTTGGCATCTTATCACAATTAACATGAATATATAATGGAGCTCTAATGCCCTTTTTAACTTTGAATTCTTGAAATTATCAGACACCCTTTTCAAAATACTAAGCTAAACTTGTATATTATCTGGCTAAACCTACTGGCCTTCTACCTGCTCGCCTTTCTATCTTATCTTCCACTTGTCTACTATGTCCTGGAAAGAAGTCGCTTCTCTGCATATATAGCCTTGCCTGCACCTCTCATGCTATGAATCTCGGGAGATTTTGTATTGTCTACTATGTCCTGGAAAGAAGTCACTTCTCTGCATATATAGCCTTGCCTGCACCTCTCATGCTATGAATCTCGGGAGATTTTGTATTATTTGAAATTTTCAGTTATTTGAGATTGACGGGTGCCTTTTGAATCACCAGCCATGTCATCCTATATAATACTGAAAATCTATGCAATCAAATTTTCTTTTATTTACATCAAATTTGTAGTTGAATATATCATAAACCGGTTAAAAAAGAAAATTAAAAAAAAAATAACAAATTGAATTTGAGATAGATTATACACGAGGATTTAGAATAACTGAAGTTACTATAAATCGAGATTTTTCGTCCCAATATAAAATTATAATTATAATTACAACTTTAAATTTAATTTGACATTTTAAATTTTCCATTAGTCTTTCTTTCTTTAACCATTAACCAATTCATTCATTAGTCGAGTGTAATTCTGGTTTCGCACACTAACTATCAACAAATATATTTTAGGAGATTGTTCGGAATTGGTCGTTAATTTTATCAGTCAATCAGTTTCAATGAAGAGGTTAATCACATTTTAAAACTTAATGATGACTGAAATTTTTATTTATTATATAGGAATCGAATTTTTATAATTTTTATTATAATATTTTTATATTTACTTTTATTTATTTGAAAAAGAAAATTAATATTTAATATTATATATTTAT
>APFE030802679.1:0-20981 GCA_000404065.3 Pinus taeda
ATGCAAGATCTACACCCAGTTGATTGAGGTAGCCATCAAAAATGGGAGGGTGCAGCACTATGTCAGAGTTTGTAATGAACAATTGGTTGAGCTTCAGGATCTGTGCATCTGTTAGTATCTTGGCTCCTTGGTTGATCAAGTCCATTAGAGACAAGGGGACCAATTTCTTCTGGGTCTTGGACTGCAGCATCTCTCTGATGGCCTCAGGGGTCATGTAGAATACCACTGCACCTGTAGGGTCAAGCACAACCCTTTGCATGGGGTCATAGCAGACAGCACATAGATAAATCAGGTCAGGGAACTGGTTGACCTGAGGGAGCTTGAATATTGGGAGGAAGGAATCCCAAATGCCTAGTATGTCTGTCCCATCCTTATGTCTAGCCTTAAGCTCATTTAGTAGATGAAGGTGGAACTTGCATTTCGATGAGGAGTCCTCTGAGATTTGGTAGTCTAGGTCTGCCGAATCCTGCCACTCCAGCTCTCTCTGGGGGGCATTTAGGGGAGAAACATTGAGGGCTACTGGTGCAACTGGAGTCTCCATGGTTGTTTGGATACTGATTGGTAAGTAAACTGATGTTTCTTGGGCCGGAAGAGCACTGCCTGAATGAAGAGGCAAACTGAAAATGCAAGGTAATAGGGCAAGTCCACAACAGTTGAAATACTGTTTTGGTTCCTTGAGAAGGTAAGTTGTAGTGCCTAACAGACCTTTCCTGGTGATTGAGTGCAGGTTATGGGTTCTAGTTCATGACTGTGCAAACCAAGAATGCGGGTTTTTCACTGAATTTGTAGTCTAGATGGCTCAGCTAGTGAAATTCGACCGTCAATTTTTCAAGAGGGAGTTGGGTGTAAGTAGTTTTCCGGTGAATTTAGGCATTTTCTGTGCTTAACGTAATTTTTATCATTTACAAAGAAAACCGGGTTTCAGAGAGGTTTTCACGGACAAGTACCTGGTAGATGGATTGCCTGGGTCGGAACAGTAAGTGGGTACGCGCGCTGAAGCTCTCCGATTGGTTTTGAGCCGGTTGGTGAAGCTTTCGTCGTTAAACGCATGCAGAGAGAACATAAGAGTTTTTGTGAAAAAGTGAAAAAAACGCGTAATTTTTGACAAAATATGGCTTTTTCGGGTCATTGGCGCCTTTTTTAAATGACGTCAGCAGGTGGGTCCGGGTTGGATGATGTCAGCATGACGTCATCAGATGACGTGGCGGCCTAAGACCGGTCCACGGGGGCGGTGAGGTGGCGAACAGGTGGACCAGTGGTGGGCGAGGCGCGCGGTCGTGGCGCTGACACAGGCGGTACGAGGGCGCTGACATAGGCGGACAGGTGGCGCAATATCGGGCTATCTCTTATACGGCGAGGAATCTGTCAGAGGGGGCTCCGATGGATTTTGCGGGTGACACGTGGACCCCGCATGACATCAGCGTCTGACAGATATCGGATGATATCTGTCGGACGTCGGGGCCCCTCCGAAATCCGCGTCGACCGTTGGATTTAAAGACCTCGATCGGACGGCTATCGGGCACTTGAGTTGCACGGAAGATACGGTCATCGGGCGGGTATTTAAATACTGATTTCCCTTGGAATTTGCGCCCGGCGGGACCCTTCGACATATTGAAAATTCAATGGTTTTGCAATGAAATTCTTCGTTAAAAACATATCAGCCGTAAACTTTGGGAAAAAGGCAGAAATTATATTTTATCAAAGATCTTTTCGCAAAATCGCTCGGGGTATCAAAACTTAGGATAAGAGGGTTTCTCCATGAATTTTTCATGTAAACAGCGAAAATGGGTCCCGACCTTAGGATAAGGTGGGGAAAGTGGGTTTTTAGGCATTTCTTCGCTTTTGAATGGGTATAAGGGTAAAAGGGGTTTTTCCAAGGTTGTTTAGGGCAAAATAAAGGATGGAATGGGCCAATGAGTGCTGATGGAGTCAGGGAGGTAAGGCTTGGGTTCTTGAGCTTAACCAGGTGTTAATCCAATTCCCTAGTAGTGAACCATATGGCTATAATGCCAAGGAAGGGGTATTTATACAATGCTTAGGATTTATACACCATGGTGTTATAGTAGTAGGGAAAGGGTGACATAGGGAGTTAAATAATACAAGTTAGAGGTCAATATGGAAAGGGAGGATGGAAGAGGAGTAATACTACTAAGTTTTCTTGAAAAAAACTTAGTTTAAAGAGTAGATCAAAATGAAAAGAACTTTACACAAGAAATGTGGCTTCTAAAGGCCACAAGAACCAACATAACCTTGAACTCTTTCATAATCGCAGCTAGTGAAGGGATGTTAGTAATGAGTGGTAAACAAAGGGAAAAGGGAAGTTTTAGACATGCTCCATTGTGTTGTTTTCCTTGTATTTGGTCAGCAAAGTTCCATCTTGGAAGAAACACCACTTCTGCAACCCCATCTACCTACCCAATTATTTTTCCTAGCATTTTTTGTTTCTTCTTGGAGGGTGCATTTGGACTTGCAGACCCTTTATGTGCCTTTTCTTTTCCCTTGGCTTTTTGCTTTGATTTCCTATCTAGCACTACCCTTATTTCTTCCAAGGCCCCAGATTAAGCAGTTGGGAACCGTAGTTTCTCTACCTAACTACTGATCTGCCAAGATTAAACAATTTGGACAGATTTCTTTCTCTATTTTACAACAAAAATTGAAACATGGCATGATCCAGATCAGACTGTTGGGTCATCCATCAAAACTTTAATAGGCATGAAGGCATGTACACACCTTGTCTTTCCTTGAAAATATGGGATCTTTGTAGCAGCAAACCAGAGCATATTTGGCACTTGAATTTGCCAATCATGAAATATGAAACCTATTGGTACAGGTATCCAACATAATGCACGTAAGCATGTGAGTCGTTTCTTAAATGTCCGCAAGTGCTAATTGTGGGCCTTCGCGAAGGCTTGAAGGCCGCTTTAACTAAGTTGCAGTAACAAACCCTAGGATTTTATTGATTTGCATGAAGGTAGACCTAAGGTACTGGAAGAAATAAAACTAGTACTTGGATGCACAAACTTGGTTCTTGCATCCCCCCATACTGCTTCGGGTGAGACTGCAACCTACGCTACGTGGGTTGTTGCTAGAAGGGCGAGTAGTGTAGGGTTTTGTTGGTTGGCGCAACTAACTCTGAACCTGGGTAGGACCTCCTAAGCCAACTAATGGTTCTGTTGCTAGGACTAGGATATTGTTGAAAGAGATGTGTGATGTCACATCATTGGAACCCAACTAAGAAAGAAATTGAAAAGTGGTTGGATCGGAAGATTCACGAGTTCACAATGCAAGAAAACATGAATTCATGTCTGTCAAAGGAGGATTGGTTGGACAGATATCTGTATATAGAGATACATTAAATCTACTTCTACATATTCCCAATTGAACTGTACAAGTGGTTAGCCAAGTTGATAGACAATCAAGGAAGGTGGAAGCTCGATAGTCCTATAGTGTGGAATCTAGAATTAGTGCGACAGCTAGAGGCCTCTGAAAACAAGATCACGCAGGTTGGAGATCATTGGCTCAATCGAATTCTAGGAGGATTTGTTACAGAATTTGTAGTTGATACCTCAGTCAACTATATCGAAGCAAAGTGAAGATTGTTCAAGGGACAGTGAGGTAGATATGTAATATCATTGAATACTTGGATTAAAATGTTGTTATGTGAAAAACCAGTGATGCCATTACCTTGATGTTCGGAGCTATGCGAAGTGGAAGATTCTTTAGAAATCACGAAGAATCATGACCAAAGTATAGTCCCTTGATTGGACCTCCTTCAAGTGATGATGAAGGGGTGGGGAAGACTACGCCATGCAACACTATTCAGCTAAACACTTAGGGGATTCCTAGAAAAAACCATCCATCCACTCCACAGTTGCCTCCACCTCCACCACATACAGCTTCACCCACACCTCCACCTCCACTACCACCTTTCAACATGGTGAATGTAATGAAAATGATGATCTTCAAGGGCATAGGAAGTGAAGATCCTAAGAAGTTTTGTTTTTTTGCGAATGTTGTATGGAAAGCTCAATAGATCACCGATGATAATATAAAGAAAGCACAATTGGTTACCACTTTTCAAGATCGCACGTTAGCCTGGTACATTAAGTATTGCTCTGATAATCTTCTTGCAATGCTAGCAAAGACTAAGACATATTTGAACAAAGAGTTTAGTAAACCTAAATATGACTCATAGTCAGTAATTGGATTTTAAGAGATCATGATGAGGGTCGAGGAGATGCCTTGGGACTTTTATCAGAGGTTGAAGTGTCAGATCAGACAGGCTAACATGCATATCATAGATAGCCATCATCGTGAATGGTTTATAGCATTGCTTTTACCCCACTCGAGAATCGCTTTATCACAAAAAAATAGAAACATAGATAGAAGCCTTGAAGATCGCGATGAGACTGCACGCATCACATATCTAGGACAAGAACCTAGGGGTACAATAGATCCACTCATAATTAGCAAGCCTACACCTAGAACTATAGAGTTTGAAGAAAGATAAGGAAATTAATCCTGAAGTATGTATGAAAGTTTGATGTTTGAAGTGCAAGGGCCACGAGCACGATAAGGATCATTGTCCCATGTACGTGAATTATACTATAGGAGGGGGGCCAGTTCCCCTTAAACCAGAAGCCCGAGCAGGGATGATCATGGGGGCTGTGTTGTGGTGTGCCATTTGTCAAGTTACTAGGAAACATGCAATGGAAAATTGCCATTTACTTTAGAAGTTCGTTCAAACACCCCAACAGTTGTTATGTAATTTCTGCAAATCTGCGGGCCATGATGAGTGCCCCTGTTGAAGCTATGAGCTGATGATGGAAATAACCCTTACGTACTCCATGCAAGCAAAAATTTGGCCTCTAGATCAAGGCGTCGAAGGAGTGCACGGAGGTTATTAGGGTTGAGGATGGGGCCAAGGAGGAGGAGGACCTAGTAGAGGTCTCGGTCAGATTATTTGCTACAACTGTGGATAGTTGGGGCAGTATGCATGAGACTACCAAAGTCCTACGCACCCATCATGTCAATACTGCACACAGTTTGACCATACTATAGAAGAATGCCTAGTGCTAATAGCTAAAATTCAAGAGAAGAAAACACAGCCTCAGCAGCTGACGCAAAATTTACAAATGATAAGGGTTGAGCCCCGTGAAGAAGATCAAAGAGTTAATATTGTGCTAAGAAGTGGAATGATGACTAGCATTGATAAAGGTAAATAGCCTGAAGAGAAAGGATGGGTCTCCAACGCGCCAGAGAAAGAAGCTGACTTTGACTTGGACGTGCTAAGGAAAAAATTTTGGAAGCTAAAAAGAGCTTCGCAGAGGCCTCCACCTCAGAAAGTTAGGGCAAGATACAAGAACTCTATGCACCTATAGATGTTGATCCTTCTATACTCACTATGTTTTTGGAGACCTACATGAAACTAATGCGCTATGGAAGGCCTATAGAACTAATAAATAAATGTGCTAGCAAGGAAAAGGCCCTTGATGAACACTGCGCAGTCATAAAGATTGGCAAGAATAAGGCATGAACAGGGCCAGAGATGAGGCTAACAACGCAGATAGGTGATTATGAGATGGACTAGGTCATTTTAGATTTAGGGTCTGATGCGAACATATTACCGAAACAGACATGGGAAAGGATAGGAAGGCCTGTGGTGCAGTGGTCTCCAATTTAGCTCAGGAGGGCGAACCAGCAGAAAATCATCCCCATGGGACAATTATATGGGGTAATGATGGATATTGAAGGTGCAAGTGTGATGGAAGACTTTAAAGATATAGAAATTTTCGATAACAATAATCCTTACCCTGCACTCCTGGGAATCGATTGGGGTATTGATATGAATGGGGTCATCAATTTGAAGAAAAGAATAATGTCATTTGAAAGAAAGTCACTTAGGATTATAGTGCCTATGGACCTTGCAGAAGGGGCGCGCTATATTGAACCAATCCATGATTATAAAGAAAGTGACGATGAACTGGATCAAATTTACAAAATAACAACACGAGACCAGGACTAGATCAATCCGACAGCAGATGGGCAGATCGCATGGGACCGAGAGAGTTCCTGCACCTCTGATTTAGAAAAGGAGTTAGAGAATTAGTAGAATCGCTTACATGAAGTTTCTACATTGTGATGCAATATGATGATGAATTCATTGCATTGTGTTTTGTCGGAGGTGAGAAAGTTACCTTATTATGATGGTTTAACTGACATAGATCTGTGTTTGGAGGAATCTGAGCGTGAGGTCCTTGAGGACCACTCCTTCCAAGCATTAGAGTTGGCACTACATGCTACTCCTGCACGATGGTGGGGTATGCATAAGGATATTTTTGTTGGATGACGATATTACAAAAGAATGATGAAGCTATGGTTCGGGAGTGCTAACACTAGAATGACTCAGAAGTATAATGGAAGGGATGATCTGCATGATCACCTAGCGAAGCGGACTAAAGCGTGGGGAAAAAAATCGCAGCTATAATGGGTACACATATTTTTTCATACCTTGGACACAATTCCCATGAACTGATATCTAGAAACGGAGCTTTGCCATGGCACTGCAGAGTGGGATTTATTGAAGGAAGGGTTCTTATTGACTTTCAGTTTTGAAGATGGCTTTGCTAGCGTCGATGAAGCGCTGCAAAAGATTAAGGTAGTTATCTTCAGGAAGCCGAAGGAACCTATGGAATGGACCCAACCAGAATGGAGTAGCCAGTTGCACCACACATTAGAATGTTATAATGTGACCTCTGAAGAGGGAGAAGAAGACCTAAGGAACATCAATATTTCGGAGGCAGAAGGGCATCATAAAGTCGAAGGACCATAAATACAAAACTCATACATCTTCGCACCTCCGAAAATAAAGCAAGTAAACATTAGCACTAAGGAAGAACCAAAGTTCACAAAAATTGGAGATTACTGGGACGACGCTACAGTAGATAAAGTTGCTAAATTACTCCGTAAATGCCAAGTTTTCTTTCCAACTAAGTTTTCTGATCTAAAGAGAATAATTGGTGATTTGGGAATTATGAAGATCACATTGAAGTCAGACATGAAGCCTGTAAAATAGAGGCCTTACCGCCTTAATCCTAAGTACAAGGAAAAGGTTCTCAAGGAGTTGGATAAGATGCTGGAGGTAGGCATCATAGAACTTGTTGAAGGATCTGATTGGGTGAGCCAGAAGGTTGTTCAAGAAAAGAAGAAAAAGGGAGAAATAAGGATTTGCGTAGATCTATGGAAGCTTAACGATGCATGTGTTCACAATCCATTTCTGACACCATTCATAGATGAAGTGATAGACAATGTTGGAGGGAAGGAGGCCTATTCCTTTATTGATGGGTTTTCAGGGTATCATCAAATAAATATCGCGCCAGAGGATAGAAGGAAAATGGGCTTCGCAATGGAGTGGGGTTGTTTCCAGTACATTATGATGCCATTTTGACTAAAGAATGCACCTGGGATATTTTCCCACGTAGTCGTAGCAGCGTTCAAGGAGTTCATTCATAAGTTTCTAGAGGTATACTTTGATGACAGGATGGTGTTTGGATTAGTGAAGCGCCATGTAAAAAGTCTGCGCCTGATGTTGGATACATGTCGCAGATACCCGATCACGCTGAATTTGAAGAAATGTATATTGTGTGTTCCTTTTGGGATCTTGTTGGGTCATGTTGTGTGCAAGAAAGGACTGGTGGTGGACCTTGCAAAGATGACAGTAATTGTGAACTTGGAGGCCTCTAGGAATGTTAAGTAGCTGTGCACAATGTTGGGACATATGGGATACTATAGAAAATCTATCAAATATTATGCTCAAATTTCTGCATCCATGGAGAAACTGCTAAAGAAGGATGCGACATTCTGTTGGGACGAAGAATTTCAGCGCAAATTAGATGTGTTGAAAGAAAAGATGGTCACTGCACCGATATTGGTATTACCTGATTGGAAAACGGAGTTTCATGTGCATGTGGATGCTTCTTGCATTGCACTAGGTGCAATACTAACACAGGTCGGTGAAGGAGAAATAGACCATCCTACAACCTTCGCAAGTAGGAATTTATCAAAAGTCGAGAAAAATTATTCAACAACTAAGCGCGAAGGGATGGCCATGGTCTACATGCTATAAAAATTCTAGCATTATCTGTTGGGAAGACATTTCAAGATGTATACAAGTCATTCTTCCTTAAAATACCTGGTCAACAAACCTGTGTTGGGGTGGGGAATTTGCAGATTGTTGTTATTATTTTAGGATTATGACTTTGAAGTCATTGTAAATTCAGGAAGGTTAAATGTGGGACTTGACCATCTGTTGCAGATTGAAATAGGAGAGGAACCTAGTAATCTAGAGGAAGGGTTGTCAAATACGCAACTCTTTTTGGTGCACGTAGCGGATGGCCATTTTGCATACATTATTCACTTCTTAACTAAGGGAATGGCATTGGAAGGATATACAAGTCAGCAGAAGAAGGAATTAATAGTGCGCACGACCGATTTTTCAGTTATTGCGGGACATTTGTATAAAATGGGTGTAGATGAAATATTGTGAAGATATGTGCTAAAAGTTGAGTGGGACAACATTCTCATTGAAGCTCATGGGGGAGCTGCGGAAGGCCATTATGCAGGCAAGGAAACTACGGAGAAGATTTTTCATGCAGGTCTATGGTGGCCAACATTGCACAAAGATTCCAAGGCATACTATAAGGCATGCGATGCCTGTCAGAGATTTGATAGACTGTCGCAAAGAGATGAGCTACCACTACACCTTCATGTATCTTTGCAACCATTTGAGAGGTGGACGATTGATTTTGTGGGGCTAATTCAGCCCCCTGGAGAGAACATGGGTGCGTGCTATATTATCACTGCGATGAAATATCTAACCAGATGGGTGGAAGCATAGCTAGTTAAGGATTGTATAGGGGATATGGTAGCAAACTTCTTGTTTGAATATGTCTTAACCAGATTTGGATGCCCGAAAGTATTGATGAGTGACAAGGGTACGCACTTTTTGAACGAAATGATCAACTCGCTGATTGAGGAATTCTAGGTCTACCATCAGAAGAGTACACCATATCACCCACAGGTGAATGGATCTATTGAAGCCTTTAACAAGATTTTGGAGAACACACTAACGAAGATATGCAACACGCAGTGGAATGACTGGGATGTGCACTTACTTGTAGTACTCTAGGCTTATAGGACTACTTGTAAGAAGCTGACAGGGCAAATGTCGTTCAGATTAGTATATGGGGTTGAATCCATAATGCTGATGGAATACATTGTGCATAGTTTGCACATTGCATATTTGACGGATATGGTGGATTGCAAGGCCTTGGAGGAACATCTCGCTTAATTGATGGAGTTCGGCGAGGATCGATTTTTGGTAGGATTCCATCAACAAGTACAGAAGGAATGCGAAAATGCATGGCATGATCGCCATATCAAACTTCACATATTCAAGCTAAACGATCTCGTCCTGTAATATGATAGTAAATTCACTAAATTTCTGTGTAGATTCTACATGCATTGGTTAGGGCCATATATTGTCAAAGAAATTACAGATGGAGGCATAGTTCGACTCACGAAGCTAAATGGGGAACCCTTTCCACGAAGAGTGAATGGGAGTAGACTGAAGTTGTATATAGGGGATCCTATGCAATGACTATATGGTAGAAGGATAGTCTTAGTGCTCTAGGTAGTTGCAAGGGAGCACGGGGCTATATACTACACTACCTTTCTTGGTGGACAACGTAGCAAGTAGGCTGCGTGGAGAGTGACGAAGATGCAACTAGTGAAGTTGTGCCAAAAGGGAAGGTACCACACAACCCAACAAGAAAATGACTGTTGGAGTTATTGTTCATGACTTGATGGCTAGAAAACAGTTAAGAGGAGTGGGGTAGTGGCAATTAAGGCAAAAACCTTTGAAGATCTACTGCTAAACCAACTTTTATTATCAGAATTTGGGGGGAATGGTCGGATTTGAGTTCAAAACCCCCTATAAATTATGCGTGCCTATCCAACAGAGAACACTTTGTGCTCTAAGACATGTCGTTGAATTTCGTTGTCTATCGCCTATGAGCCGAGCGTTTTGGGAAGATTTAGTTGCAAACCTAGTGTTTGCCGAATTGCTTGATATAAGTTGTAAGCTTATTCTTGAGAAAATGTTTGCAATAAACCCTACTGGAACTGTTAGTGGTGATGATATTGTCTGTGACACAGCAGCCCCGAAAGTTGTAAGCTCCAGCTGATGTGCCTATGGTGTCGAGGTTTCTTAAGCTGAAGCACACCCCTACTAGAGAAAAACAACTAGCTAAGCCTAAAAAATCCGTGAAGGAGAAGCAGAAGAAGGCGTCAGTGAGGATGTTGCTGAGGAAGAACCCAGAGAGAAAGGATAAGCAACCTGAACAGGTGGTGGATCTTGAGGAAGAAGAATTCCAAGGGATCGAGGATGTGGACAATGAAGGGATCGAACCCATGACGAGGCTTCTGTTGTAGTGGCTACAACCACCCTCCAAAATTTTTCCTTAGCTTCATTTTGGAGCCTACCTACCAACCTTTCACAACAACATGTCTTGCCTTGTCAAGTACACAAACTTCAGTGATTTTCTTGCAGAATGGCTGCTTGTATGTGAGTGCTTGTTGCATCCCCCTCACTGGACTTGGTCCAGTTGCAGGCTGAGCAGCTCCCTCAAGAAATTGCACAATTCTAGAGGGGAACCAACCTCCCCTCCATAAATTGAGTAATTTTGTCTAGTAGCCTATTGGGCTCCAGAATTGCGCAATTCTACCTATCACTATTCACTGAGAAAATTGCACAATTCCTCCCAGCAACACTACTCAGCCCAGAAATTGCGCAAACCTTCTAGGCATCCAGTCTAGCTCCCTCCAAAAAATGCACATTTTTTCCCCTCAGCTGAGAAGACCGATGCGTGTGCCTTTAGGTTGACTGGTTCCCTCCAGGACTGAGAAAAACGTATTTGCATGCAGGGACTGCTTCTCCCAAGGCTGCATGTAAAGGCATCCCTCGATTAAGGGATCTTTTTTAGCAGTTGGACGCTACATGCAAGGATCATTTTAGAAACCTCTCGCTAAGTGTCACTTTTCCTAGATTTGTGGCATGCACTTCATAAGCTCGATTTTATAAAAAACTCATCAAACAGGCACTGCAGAGCTCATTCCTCAAATTTACCTTTTAGCTTTGACATCCCACATTGCATCTAGGATTCGTCAGCACATTCTGCTCAGCTGTCTTGGGGTAAGCCTTCTTTTCATGTCTTTCATTGCATTTCTGTCACTTTTTATGTATCACTTCATGTGAGTGCTTGTTGTTGTTTGCATGTATATTAGTTCGTATAAACACCATTTCAGTTTTCGTTTGCATCTCACTACTGTTACATGCATGACACTATTTTGCATGGATGGTCGTTGTTGTGGTGACTCGCTTCACACACATGCATGTTTTCCCATTTTCTGAATCTTGCACTTGTTTTTTGCATGAATGATCATTCACTCTTGTTTTCTCTCATTTCACCATCCATTCAAACTTCTCATGTTTTCAGTTGCCCGTCGGCTGTACTAGGTTGCCTTGGCCTAGATTGTGCCTTGCCCAGCTAACATTGTGCATTTTTGGAAGTGAAGGCTCTCCCTTCCCTCTAGAAATTGTGCAAGCCTAGCCAAACACTAACCTGCAGACTTGCATTGCGCAATTCTTGGAGGTAGTGTCCTGCTGGCCTTACGTAATGTAGTTTGTTGGTTGCATGTCACTGCTAACTAAAATTGCACATTGCACAGTTTCATTCCTCAGCAAGCCAGGCTAGATTTTGCATTGCATAGTTCCAGTAGTTAGTCAGCCTCCTGATAGCCTGGACCGTGCCTTGCACAGTTCGAGTAGTCAGTCAGCCTCCTGACAGCTCGGACTATGCCTTGCGTAGCTTTGGCAGTCATTGTCCCGACCTCTCGACAAAAATTGTACAACTTTCACGTTCAATCACAAAAGTATGTTGCAAGTCAATCCTCAAGTTTGTTTTGGTTTTTGATTGACATATTTCTTGCCATTAGTGTTGCTATGTCTCCAAGCGTCACAGGTGTTTGTCTGTCTCTCAACAATACAAGTAAAACGGCTTCCAGGAGAGCAGAGTCAAAGACATTGTTAAGAGCGCAATTGGGGATGCAATAGGTCAAGTGTCTATTAAATTCCCTATCCACGAAGACATCAAGATGTAGATGGACAAGGATATCAAGATCAATGGCAACGACATCACAATGAGCAACACCATCAACAATAGTAGAAGGAAGAAAACTTGCACGTGACGAATGCAAGAGGAAGGTTGTTGATAGCATAGAGGCAGAGGAAAGATGCAAGTTCAAAGCAGATCCACTCATGACGAAAGTAGCTTTGGAGATTGAGGCTATGAGGTGACGATGTGACATGAAGATTGTGCAAAGGTAGAAAACAGAACAGAGAAGAAGTTTCATGTGCTGAGGCAACAACTCAAGGAAGAACAGGAGTTGCATAGATAGAAAATGAGTTTCAGTAGGAACAGGTACAACAGGGGGTGAAACATGCACAAGTGGATGAAACTGTGCCCGTACAAGTTATAGATTCATCCCAGCGGCTGGCACGGAGCAAACAAGGTGAGAAGTTTTGTTGATCACATGCAAGGGAATTCAACAGCATGCATGTCATTGTGCGCACACATGTGATCCCACCCATTTGGCACACTCACTGAGGCGAAGATAAGAAGAAAGTCCAACTAGATTTGAGCATGTATTTTGATAGTTTAATGCGCACAACCACCAACACATGCTTGGAGATCAACGTAGACACTATGCATCAACATGTTTCTGGTCTGGTCGCACACAGGATGACCATGGACATGCTATCAGATGAATTGGATGGAGGAGCCATATTAGTGTACCTGGATGCAATGGAGGCAAGAGTTTGCTTCAACAAGATGTCACCATTGAGTGCACTGACACCATCACGGATGACCAAGCTTGGAATCAGTTCGCCACCATCGACCATCACAAGGATGTCAAAGAGTTGGTTTCACCAAAACGGTCTGAGTGTTAGCGATGTCTTACATGGCTTGCTCAAGCCATTTTGTATCACATGGGTACATGTGCATTATAATGTAACATCTTGTTAGGTGTAAGTTCAAGTGTCGATAGTTGGATGTAACAGTCATAGATTAGATGAAGAGTCATGAGGGTAGATGAATTATGGATGAACTGTCACAAAAGGGAATGTCAAGGGCCACCCCACCCTTTTCTATAAATAGTCCCTCATAACTCATTGTAAAAGCTTTTGGTCAGCCAAGCTTTTGATAAGACTATCTTAGAGAGAGCTTGGAAAATATTTTAACATGCCTTGGCTTCTCCACCGCGTAGAGCTAGTATGTCTCTCTAGAGGAGCAGGTGGTTGTGGCTATAACGTTCCACTATTGGAACTAGTGGTTGGACATGGATGTATTGTATGACTGGAACTCATGCTTCTTAATATAACAGAGCCACCACGTTTCATGCATATGTTGTATTTTATTCCAACTATCTTGTTTACTTTAAATGACATATGTATTTGTTTTCTTACGGATGCATGTATGGACTATTCTGTATAAGTATGTATGAATCTTTATGAAATGTGTTGTTGGTTTAACCATCACTTTGGATTTCTCGCTAATTTGCCTTCCATGTTGTGATGCATCTTTGCTCATGTGTTCCCTTCCAAGCCGCGCACTATTACAAGTTTCCAAGGGGTGCACTTACCTCACCCTCAGTGTGTTAGAACCTCTAATGCACCTTCCTTTACTTATTGCAGCTCTCACACCCTTGCTACCAATAAGGAAATCTTACTTTCCTTTGTGAAACATTGCCGTTAAGGCATTGCTTTACGACCCACTCTTGGGACTCCTACACCAAACGGTCTGAGGTCTAATTGGGACTTTTTACTGAGGATATCCCATAATGTGTTGGAGGGTCTAGCACTGTCAATAGCTTCCAAAATATATCCCTCCGCGGAAGGGAAAAGCAAAGGTAACAAAGGTTCCTGATATCGGGAAGTTTACAGTATCCATGCCCCTATTGCCTGAGCAAGTCCCATTTGAAGGTCCTCGGCTTGTGCGGATCTTGTTGTTGAAGATGGAGGATTGGGACCTTGCGAACCACACTAAGTTTCCACATTTGGCGATAAATAAATATATGAAAAAGATCTATTACGAAGAAATGGGTGTTATAGCATTGGAGCCAATGGAATGGGTCCGTAGTGTTGAGCAATCAGGGTTTTTCAATCGGTTTTTGGTGCCACATTATCACCGCACCCCCATTAATACGATATGTGTGTGCCATTTCCTCACGCTAGTGCATGATGGGTGCTTATGGCTAGGAGAGCCTATCCCCATCATAGACATGTTGATTCAGAGAATCATGCGACTGCCTTACAAAGACGTGAACCTTGCCAAGGAGTTTGGAGGGAAGACTAGGAAGAAAGAACTTGCAGACAAGATGAAGAAGGAATACGACCTCCTCAAGAAGTCGTGAGGGTATTACATTGTCTCTATTTTAGACCAGGGAGTTCAATTTGCTGCCCATATTTTAGCTAGAAGGGTTATGAGAAAATGTCATGTGAACGAAGTTCCGACGCCCATATTTTCACTTGCTGCATAGTACATGAAAGGCGTACAATTTAATTGGGCCAAGTACTTTTGTCAGGAGTTCCTAGCAAACTGCTGAGAATCCCAAGAGGAAACCAAGTCATTCCACTACGCTTGGTTTCTTTTATCAATTGTGTTCATTGCATGGAGATTTCTGAAGGATAGCCAATTTCCTTCTCTCGAGTTAGGATTGTCAGAGGAAGTGCAATTCACCTCTTTATGGTCTACAAATGATGCTACGTGGATTACAAAAAAAAATATATTTGGGACTCTTATGCAAATGTATATCCATATGGTACTCAATCAATGTCCAAAGTTGTCCCCAACCTTGTTCGCATAGCTGTCAGCCTGTGCGGCGTTCAAGGCTGACTTCCACAGAGTCTACATCCAAGCACGGAAGGATCCAAAGTAGAAATGACACTAGTTTCCCTATTTGGTGTTAGAAACATATGTGTAGGAGATTATAGGGTTATGGCCTACAAAGTGGTGTGCCCCGTCAGAGTTAGATGTTGGAACGAGCATGGGCGTAGAAATTTCTGCTGCGTAGAAAAGAAAGGAGGCCGCTAAGAATGATGCACATACCCTAGTAGAAAAGAAAAAGAAGGAAGTTGTATAAAAGGCTCGCATAGAGCATGAACACGCTGCTAAGGAGCAGGTGGAAAAAGAACAATGTGAGTCATAGAAGGGTTATAAGCCACCTTCACTAGAGACAGAGGAAGAAGAGATTTTAGACCAAGGCGGAGGAGGTGATGTAGGGCAGAGCACCCCCTTTATTTTGAAAATATATGGCACAAAGCAGAAGGGTGGAACATGAAAAAAGAAGAAATATGATAAAACACAGGTTGATCCCATGGTATTAACAGAAAGTGATCTCGATGAGATCGGCGACAAAGTCAGGGATACAATGATAGAAGTGCTACAACAGTTTGAGTAGCAATACATGCAGACATTGGGGAGCGTACAAAAGGATTTGCGCATGCTGTATATCCAAATGAGTAGAATATAGGTGGGCGTTCGACAAGTGAGTGTGGGGCAAGTGAGCCTGACACCTAGGTTAAGCCAAGTAACAGAGCTAGTAAGGACCCTAGATCTCTGAACTATAACATTTCCAGATGGGTCCATTCGCACAGAATCAATTGAGGATCATATTATACTTAGTACATTCAAGGATATAGTATTGAATGTAGTGGCAATCTCCTTCGAAACCCTCCATGCACTGCAAAAGGGGGTGACAGATGAGTTGAGAACCAGGGAGGAGCAAAGGCATGTAATACAATGCCCGAACTTCACATCTTAGAGGATGCATAGCTTGAAGCCAAAATCAAAAAATTAGCTGCTAGTGTGCTTGAGGCTAGAGAAGAATTTGGATGAGTAAATTTTGAGTTCAACATGAATATTTTAGAGCTACAGTTGAAGTTGCAGCCCACGACTCCACCTAAGGTCCAGGAGTAGCATGGAATCATAATTAAGGAGGGCATGGCTACCTTGGATACCACAGTGATTGACTGTGCGACAATGTTTGAGAAGGATATGGAGCTATGGACCAATCTGCAGGAGGATCCAAACCCACAGACATTAAACATAGAGGTTAGGGAGATGCAGTGCCAATATGATGAGGTCTGGGTGACTATGTGCACCTTAACACCAGTGTAGTGCCTTGCCAAGTTACAGGAAGGAAAGAAGCTACTGGCATAGGTAGAAGAAGCACATAAGAAAGAGGCCTTGCTAAAGGTTTGGTTGTAACCTTGGTTGGATGAGGCTTATTAGATCATGATCTCCATTCAAGATAAGCTTAACGGACTATAACAAATGCAACAGATGATGAGGATGGAAGTAGAAGGACCAACCACTAAAAAATTGGTTGAGGAGGTTTGATGAGCAACAACATAGAGCATTGCTGAAGTTGCAGTGATACAGGTGGAGTTGGGGGATCTTCGCAGTAAGATTGCGATGCCAGCAGATTGACTCGAGGGCGAGTCATGATCTTTGTGTTGGGGGCCTGTTGGGATGGGGGTCCCCTGGGTTAGCTTGGGGATAAGATAACCCGAATTTTGGTACAATTTTGTAAATTATGTAAAGTCTCTATGATTTGTGGATGCGGAGTGCGTAGATGAATCTGAGTCAAAGGGGCTTAGCCTCTTGTTTTGGATAAGTTTTGAGTCAATTTTGAGATTCAACCATGGTCTGCAAACCATGAAAATGTATGAAAAAGATTATAAATAGTTGGGTCTTAGCAAAAGGAAGAAATAACTAGATAGAACTGAGATAGAGGATTGGGTTGATTTAAGAGTCTTGGGCAGGAGATAAGGCAGGAGAGCTCTGCTTCTTGCGCTTAGATAGGGAAAGAAAGGCTCTGCAACTGAGTGTGCCGAGGCCTAGGTAGAGTCCGCAGTTGAGTGTGTGGACCCCTGCAATTGAGTGTGTAGGTTAGTTTGAGTTTGTCATTTGTGAATTGAAGATCAATAAAAGATAGTTTTCCAAAGAATTATTGAGTATTTCTATTATATCTGTTAATGTTAGATGTTTTTGATAAATGACTTGTTTTATGAAATACTAGTTGAATTCTATGTGATTATCTTGAATCTATCTTAATAATGTACACAATTCATGTTTAAACACTTCTGCGAAGACTCTAGTGATTTATTTCTTGTTTTTTAACGAAGTAAGTAGATCTGTGCGAACTCTAAGTTAGGATTTCGTTCTGATGCACGTAAGCAGGTGAGTCATCTATTAAAGGTATAGAAGGGATGATCACAGGCCTTCACGAAGGCCTGAAAGTCACTTTAACTGAGTTGCAGTAACAAGCCCTAGGATTTTATTGATCTACATGAAGGCATATTTGAGGTACTGGAAGACACCACACTAGTATCTGGATGCAGAAACTTGGTTCTTGCATCCCCCCACACTGCTTTGGGTGAGACTGCAGCCGGTGCTATGCAAGTTGTTGCCAGAAGGGCCAATAGTGTAGGGTTTTGTTGGTTGGCTCTGGGTCAGGATCCCCTAAGACAACAGTGAGGTGGAATCACCAATTGAGGGTTGAGGTGATTTTGCCTCTAGAAACCATGGCTTGGTTTTGATTGTTTTTTTTAATGAGATCCCAAATTCATGCTTGGAATATGGCATGAGGGTGACTAACAAAAATAAGTATTTGGTTCAGCCTAGTTTATGGTCAGGTGGTTCGTGGAAGTCCCTACCTGGTCGCCCTATGAAATCATCAATAAGAGATCTTTCTCCTTGGTATTTTATGGGTAAATATACATGTTTATATGTGTCTTATATGGTTGTTATATCCTTGATATTTGTGTTGGTTATATGTTGGTTATGAGTGAATTTTATGACAATGATAATGTATGGATGTCATCTGTTTTGGTTAATCACTGAATGTAAAATTAATATATGGCTTAATAGATGGTAATGCATTTATTGTGATGAGGAACAAATGCTTCTTAGTGATTCTCAAATAAATGTGAAACCCATATGATCATGTCTGTTTTTTTAACTTGTAGAATGCATATTTGTGACATGTTTGGTGAAATGTCTATCATGGCTAGTAGGGGTCCAGTCAAGTCCTTGTTCAAGTATCTTCATTTGTATCATTGTTTTGATGTTACTTTTCATTTCTTGAAGTTTCATGGAGTTTTAGGTAGTGGCCTAAGTCCTGGCCCTAAAGAAGTGGCTCAGAATCCAGAGTCATTGGCACATAACTACCTAGAAAAGTCCTTAGTCATGGGCATGCCTTGTTGTGGGAGTAACTAGAAGTTTTGAGTCGCATTCATGCCCATTTAAAGGGAGTGACTGAGGTTTTGACGCAACAAAATGTCAGTTTGTATCAGGGGCTAGTCACCTGGATGGGTTGGATGGTGCCTGTGGGTTTTGTTGCATGTGTAGAAGGCTAGGTTGGCTATTTTCCATTGGCTCCACTTCCTTAACTGATACATTTGGAGATTAATCATATCATAGTAACTCTTCATCACATGTTTACCCTAGTTGTCCGATTACTTGGTGTTGTAGCGGCTACAACTATCCTCCAAATTTTTTTCTTAGCTTCATTTTGGAGCCTCACTTCCAACCTTTTCACAACAGCATGTCTCACTTCGTCAAGTACACAAGCTTCAATGTTTTTCTTGTACAAAGGTAGCCTCTCGATGACAGCTCGGTGCATTACCCTTAGATGGTGATTACCCAGACTTGGTCTAATTGCGGGCTGAGTAGCTCACCCGAGAAATTGCGCAATTCTGAAGGGAAACTAGCCTTCCCTCCAGAAATTGCACAATCCTGTCTAGCAACTTGTTGGGATCTAGAATTGCACAATTCTACCAGTCAAACTTCACAGAGAAAATAATGCAATTTTCCCTAGTAGGGTTGCTCAGCCCAGAATTTGCAAAAATCTAGGCAGCAATTAGATGCTCTACCTTGAAATTGCACAAATCTCCTAGGCAACCAACCCAACTCCCATCCAAAAATGCGCATTTCCTTCGAGCAGTCGAACAACCTCTTGCATGTGTAGTTGAGTTGACCAATTCCCTTTGGGACTAAGCAAAACAAACTTGCTTGCATGGGCTACTTCTCCCAAGGAAACATGCAAAGTAATCCCTTGTTTCAGGGATCTATGTTTAGCAGTTGGATGTTACATGCAAGGATCATTTTAGAAGTCTCCTACCAAGTGTCACCTTCCTTAGATTTGTGGCATGCACGTCACAAACTTGATGTTATCAAAACTCATCAACTAGACGTTGCAGAGCTCATTCGTCACATCAACCTTGTAACTCTGACATCCCACATCACATCTAGGAGCAATCAACACATTTAGCTCAATTGTTTTGGGGTAAGCCAACTTCCCATGCCTTGTGTTGCATTTCTATCGTTTTTTGTGTTTTTCGCTTATGTGAGTACTATTTTCTTGATTTCAGTGAGCGCTTGCTTTCATTTACATGTATACTAGCTTTTCCTAGCACTGTTCCAGTTTTTGTTGCTATCTCACTGTTGTCACATGCATGAAACAGTTTTTCACACACAGTCACTGATTCGGTGACTCGCCTCACTCGCATGCATGTTGTTCCATTTTCTGAATCTATCATTTGCTATTTTCATGCAAGATCATTCACTTATGCTTACACTCAGTATCACCATGCATTCACATTCACATCCACATACAGTTGCCCATCGGCGAGTCTGGGAAGCATTGGCTTAGACTCTACCTCACCAAGCACCTCACCAAGACAACATTGCGTAATACTGAGAGGGAAGGCTCTATATTCCTCTCAGGAAATGAATATTTATTCCTAGGCATTGTCCTCTAGGACTATTTTCTGCATTTTTGAGGGACAGTGGCTGTTGGCCCAGAAAATTACGCAATGCAGTCACTGAGCCTGCAACCATTTGTCAGCTAAGATTGCTCATTGTGCAATTCCAGCAGTTAGTAGGCATTCTAGATTTTGCATTGCATAGTTCTAGTAGTTAGTTAGTCTCCTAGCAACCCAGACTATGCCTTGCGCAGTCTGGGAAATCATCGCCCGAACTCCCAACCAAAATTGTGTAACCTTTATGATCAGTCACGCAAGTATGTTGCAAGTTAGTTCTCAAGTTCATTTTTGTTTTCGATTAAAAGATTTCTTGACATGAGTGTTTCCATGTCTCTAGGTATTGCAGGTGTTCATCTACCTCTTAGTAGCACATGTACAATGGTTTCCAAGAGAGAAAAGTCAAAGACACCATTCAGAGCACACCTAGAGATGCAGTTGATGAAATGTATATGAGCTTGCCTTCTCACGAAGATATCAAGTTTCTCATAGACAAGGATATCAAGATATGACAACAACCACATCACAATGAGTAGCATCATGAACAAAAGCTGAAGGAAGCATACACAATGCAACGAACACAATGAATGCAATGATTGCAAGAGGAAGGCTGTTGACAACACAGAGGTGGACAAAGTTGCAAGCTCAAGAAGATCCATTGATGATGAAATCAACCTTGGAGACTCAGGCTATGAGGTGACGATGTGACATGAAGATTGTGTGAATACAAAGAATGGAACAAAGAATAAGTTGCATGTGCTGAATAACAAATCAAGGAAGAACATGAAGCTGCACAGACAGAGGAATGAGTTGCAGCAGGAATAGGAACAGGGAAAATTTTAAGAATCCCCCCTAAATTTACATGTATAATAAATGGGCGAATCTCGATGGTATATAGGAAAAATGGAAGGTGATTTTATCAATAATATGATATGTATATATAATTTTTTGGCGAATATCTCACCAGGGATGGCAAATATTTTACTCAATTATAAAATCTTGTGTTTATTGAATACACAAATGAAATCATTGCATT
>APFE030802679.1:22236-61557 GCA_000404065.3 Pinus taeda
TTTATTTATTTACCATACCTCTCATTTATTTATATTTTTATTAATTTACCATATCTCTTTTATAAATATGGTATTTGGCCCATATGATTCACTTAAATAAAACCTATTCTTGAAAATGGGCGAATGGAAGGTAGTAACTCCTAATTTCAAGGGCTAAATTTACCTTTTTTACCCTCTCCCTTAAAATAAGGTGGGCTATTTGAGGTGATTTGTAAAAATGTACTATGATACAAAATATTCGCCCACTAAAAATTTAAAACCCCTTAATTTCGCCAAATGGCGAACATTCGCCCCTAAAATCACCCCTAAATAGGAACAATAGTGGCCAAAACATGCACTCACGGATGAAACTGTGCCCGTACAAGTTATAGATCTATCCCAGTAGCTGGCACAGAGCAGACAGGTGAGCAGTGTTGTTGATCTCATGCAACGGATTCATGTCATTGTGTCCATGCATGCGATCCAACCCATTCAGCACACTCACCAAGGTGAAGACAAGAAGAAAGTCCAACTGGAGCTGAACATGTACTTTGGCAAGTTGATGCACATGACCACCAGTACACACTTGAAGATTAGCATGGACACTATGCATTAGTGTGTTGCCAGTTCAGTGGCACCCAAGAAGACCATGCACATGTTAGCATATGCGTTGGATGAAGGAGTTGAACCAATGCACTAGTTACATTAGAGGCAAGAGTTCAGTTCAGCAAGATGTCACCATGGGGTGCATCCACACCATCACAGACGACCAAGCTTGGCATCAACTCGTCACCTTCACCATCACAAGCATGTCAAAGAGTTGTCTCATCACAATGAACCGAGTGTCAATGATGTCTTGCATGGCTTGCTCAAGCCATTTTGTCTCACCTGGGAACATGTGCATTGCAATTTTAAGTCATGTCAAGTGTCAATAGTTGGACGTAACAGTCATAGAGTAGGTGAAGAGTCATGAGGGTATTTGAATGGTCACAAAGGGGAATGTCAAGGGTCACCCAACCCTTTGCTATAAATAGTCCCTCATAACTCATTGTATAGTCTTTTGGTCAACCAAGCTTCTGATAAGACTATCTTGGAAAGAGATTGGACAATATTGTAATGCGCCTTGGCTTCTCCACTACACAGAGCTAGTTCATCTCTTTCGAGGAGCAAGTGGATGTGGCTGTAACATTCCACTGTTGGGGGCTAGCAATTTTACATGGATGTATTGTATGATTGAAACTTACACTTCTTTATATAATAAGAGCCAACACGTTTTCATGCATATGTTGTTATCGTAGTTGGATTGTTCTAGTTGCTATAGCAATGTACGTTGTTTAACTTATGTAATTGTGTATGAAAACTTTTGTATGAAACTATATGAATCTTGTTGCAAATATGTTGTTTGTTTAACCATCACTTTAGATTTCTGAGCTCATCTACTTTCCAGCTTGTGCTGCATCTTCGCTCATGTGTTCCCTTCCCAACTGAGTACACTTACAGGTTTCCAAGGGGCACACTCATCTCAACCCACCTGTGTTAGAAACCTTTCATACACCTTCCTTGATTCACTGCAGCAGTCATACCCTTGCTACTGATAGAGTTATCTTACTTGCCTCTGTGCGACATCGTGGTCAAGGCATTGCTTTATGACCCACTACTGAGAGTCCCATACCAAATGGTCTGAGGTCTAATTGGGACTTATTACTGGGCAGATCCCCTTACATGTTGGCAAATGCAACACCACCAAAAGTTTGGCGCTAGAAGGAGAGCTAGATGACAAGCTGAGTCCTCACATCTATTTTGAATCTCTACACATCTATCATGACTCACTATCGAGTTGCTCTTTTGGAATTGATGTCTTATGGAAATGATTTCATCATCCCGAAAAAGCTCTCAGATAAGTTTTCTCATAAAACATTTGATGGTGGTGGATATGTAACCTTGGTAAGGCACGCAGTTGACGTTGTAGGTTCATGTGAAAGACATGGATTCTTTGAAGTATACATGAGTTGTGTGTTGTTCATCTACACGCTTCGAGGGCACCCAATGAACTAGTGTGCCACGCTGCCCGAAAAATCTATTCATCCTCTTGCTCATTTGGTCACTGTCTAGTCAATTTAACGTCTTAAATTGCTCTACATAAATTATCAATCCGGGTATCGTAAAATGATGAAGTGTGGTGCACCATATGTGCTTAGTTAACCTTTTTCTTACTTCGTTGTTTTATAATTTATGTTGTTTTTGGGATTTTGTTCTTGTTGGTTTCCTAAAGTGTTTAATGCAAATGGAAATCCTATTCTAAGGTCTTAAGAATAATTTTAAAGGTCAAGTATAGATGTATATTTCAAGACAAGTTCTATGTCCCTAATGGTAACTTTCAAAACTTAGTACTTCAAAAGATCTTAAAATATGTTATTGATGGAATTAGTACTTAAGAAAAAGTGTAAGTATGCAGCTACTTTAATCAAGCAAAAGATTAAATACTGATCATGAAATCACTATCCCTGCTATTGTCTAAAATTAAGCTACTGCACTTAAAGAAATCCAAAAATTGCAAGTAAATTAAAGCTAAAATCAAATTACATCAACTCATATTCTGACCCCTCGCCATTAGTCTCGCTATGGCTTTTGGAGGTAATCATAAACAACTTGAGCAATCTGATATCTATTTGCAGAAAAGTAAACTTAAAATCAAATTACATCATCTCATATTCTGACCCCTCGCCATTAGTCTCGCTATAGCTTTCGGAGATAATCATAAACAACTTGAGCAATCTGATATCCATTTGCAGAAAAGTAAAACTAATATCAAATTACACATTCATATTTCAATCCCTCACCATTAGTCTCACTATGGCTTTCAGAGGTAACTGTCAATAAAATGAGTAATCCAATATCTAATTGCAGAAAAGTAAACTAAAACCAAATCACAACGTTCATATTTCAATCGCTCGCCATTAGTCTCGCTATGGCTTTCGGAGGTAACCGTCAATGACATGAGTGAGTTGATTTCTAAACTAACTTAACAAAACAAATGAACAAGACTGAAATCAAAGCATAACTGAAATTGAAAAGCTAAAAAAACAAATTCAGCAGAGAGGCAAATCTCATGTCACTATTTGATGCCAAAACATATAAAGAAAAAAAAACTAATCTACGATCAACCGGTTGAACGCACTTGCATGAATTAAAATTGCATGAATGAAAAATCTAATCTATCAAACTTGAAAGCAATCAAATGACAATGAAATCAAAGCAAAATTACAAAATGAAATCTACTCTAACTTACATTCTAATATGCTCCATGACATCTACTTCACATCTCCTTCCATGTTGAGAATATCAAAGCTTTATTCAAATTCTTCAAAATTACAAAGTACAACAAAGCTCTCCAAAGCTTTCAAAAGCCATCAAGGAAGAACTACAAACTGCAAGCTAAAGAACTAAAAGCCAAGCCAAGCTAGCTCTAATAAGCTAACAAATGAAGGAGAGAGATCTCCTATTTATACAAAAAGATGAGAAGCCATCTCATTAATAAGAGTCCATGAATCTCTCCCTCTACCTCTAGAGTCCTAATCAAAATAGGAACTGATAAGACACATGTCTTTTTAGAGTTACAATACAATTAGGAGATGTGACACATATCCTCATGATCCCATGATTCTTTCCACTCAAATTCCAATTTGGCCTTAGAGTGCCACATAAGGGTCTTCTAGAAGCCTCCTTTCAACCTACACATGTCAACAATCTCAACCCATTGGTTAGGTATAAGCTTATGCACATTATTTCCTAATTTTTAACCACAAATTCACTTAAAAGGCTTATAATTAATAAAGATTGGAAAAACATAAATGTGGCCCAATGATAATGAAAGTGGGATGAATGTGGTGACATAGTAGTGAAATGGAGGTGATATAATGGACATAATAGTGAAAGTGTAATGGAAATGAATGACATTTTCAAGACTCAACACCATGCAGATAAGATAGGTCTCTGGGAGTCAAACCTACCCAAATATCAATTCCCAAGTGTTCACGTCTTTCCTGAAATTATTCATTACTGCCATGCGAATTATGACCCCGTTTTGAAAGCTGTAATGTCCTTAGATCAGAAAATCCTTTTCACCATTACAATTGAATCCATAAACGAGATGTTACAGTTAAAACCTAGTCAAGACCTCACCCCTTGTCCATCCCAGATTTTCTTGAAAGGTTCACCAAACTGTCTAGTTCCAGATGTACTCAGATCCTCCAGACCTTCATTTCTGAGGAAAAATACATGCAAAAGGATCCCCCTCCTTACATGTCAGCCTTCTTTTCTAATCTAGGTAGAGACATCACAACAATGCTATCATGCATTCTGGGTTCCATCACTAATGAGTATATAGATGAAACTATTTTTACTGGTATGTCTATGTTTACCCCCGATAAACCTCCTACAGTAAAGTTTGATTATGTGAAATTCATAGCAGATAAAATGCATGAATAGTTAATGAGACTTGAAAATGAGAGGGTGTTCAAGTATTCATCGATCCTGTATAATTTGTTTCTTTATTACCAAACTGATAGGTTTCCCTTCTCTGTACAAAAACTTGATATTATAGGGAATCCTAGATCTGGCATTTTTAGACTTCTCTTTTCCACATGTCTTTTGATTATTCCTATTCATATGTAGATTTTATTGACCAATTTGTGCATCGAGTGGCTAAAATGTTGATAGGAAATCCCCCTCCCAGAATTAGTGCGGATATTAAGAGGGTTCTTCAGCTGTCCAAACAATACAAAGTTGGGGATTGGTATTTATATCAAAACCATACCAAAATCAAGATTTATGGGTGTGAGATGCCTCCATATAAATTACCTAGATATCTCCCCTTTTGATTATTTTCCCTAGAGTACTACAGGCAAATGATTAATTATGATGAAATTCACTTCTTCAAGACCAAGAAGAAGGCCCAACTAAGGTTAAAGGATCATCTAGGCCCATTTATTTGCAATAACAGAGAAGATGGAAAGGTGGAAAATGAAATCCTTGAGAGATTGAAATTAAAAAAGAGTTTCATGTGGCCCTATGACCCTCACGGATTCATTTGTGATAGAAGGTAGAAACATAAGCTATCACCATATATCCACCATAGGATCCCATAGATTGAACAATATGCCAACTAATCAGAATGGGTGGAAGGCACACTGATAGATCAAGATAGCACTCAAGTTGAAGTTGAAAATGTAGTGGAGGACTTAGAAAGAAGATTTAATGAGGATTCATTTGTATAGGTGTTTGGAGAAACTTCATCCAGGAAGCAGCCACAGGAAACCAATACACAATCATCAGAGCAACAAGGGACCTCAGAAAGAGCAGAAGATTCAGAATAACAAGAAGAATCTGAGAGGAACTGGCTCAACCTCGAAAAATCATGGGCAATCCTCCTGCGTTGCAAACTCCTCTCAATGAGGAAGGAAATATCAAAAGAGATAGAGAAGAGGCCACTCCTTCTAGTAGGCCTATTGATCAAACTCTAAAAGGTAAAGGTTGAATCCCTATTCCGAAGAAGAATATACTGAGGAGACCACTAGTAACACAGTGGCTCAAAAGACAGACAGTTTGTAGACTATCCCAGCAGGTGGTACATCAACCACCTCCCACATACAAGCATTGGAGAGACAACAAAGCACAGAAGTATCTTATTTCAAAGCTTTCTATGAACTGAGCCTAGACATTAAAGGGAAATACAAAGAAATCAAAGCAAGGAATGAGAAATTAAAAGCTCAAACCTATGCTCATTACCTCAAAATGGCTCCAACTAATCAGACCAAGGTTATGTCAGCTTTTGACATAAAGGGAGGAAAACTTCAAATGAGTTTCCTGAAACCAACTATACAGTAGCCGAAATCAATGGCTGACTATTTGAAAACTGATTTTGAATTTTTGACCAAAGATATCCATCCAATTGACCAAATAGAACTACACATGAAGATTGGTGAGATGGTCTACTCTACCTTGACTAGTAAAGCCATCACAGCACACCAATTGAAAAATTCTTTGCACAACACAACAACATAGTTGCAACTGGAAAAAACCTCCTCTCAGGCTAAAGACATCAGGATAAAAACCTTAGAAGACTTGGTGATAGAGCTAGGACATGATCCCAAGGATGTCAAAGTAGCTGAACAATTGATCAAAAAGAAAAATGATGATATAACTGCATTGAAGAAGCAGCTTAAGATCCCTCCTCTCCACCATCCCCAAACCGCAGAGGTTATAGAGAAACAGAAGGAAGAAGAACTTATGGACTTAGTCCTTAAGTTAAATGAACAACTAAAGGAAACTGAGAGGGAATTGGAAAATTAAATACAGTCTAGGTAGAGTGAGCTAGCCATCGCTCCTCCAATTGTCATACACATAATTTCTACAGTAGTACCCTCCACTCTGGCAGCATCTTTGGCACCAACACTTCCACCAATAACAAAATTGCCAGTAGCAGAAGCTATTCCAACTACGGGTACATCAACCAACGCGGGGACAACAACAGAAAAAACAGATGAAGTGATCAAAGCCATGGAACAGATGAGTATCCACGATACTGAATTAAGGAAGCTCAAAGAAAAAATATCAAGTATGGAAACATATTATGAACTAGCACAAATTCAAACAAATAAGAAGAAAGGAAGAACAAAAGAGTGGAAGAGAGAATCAGAGTCCTGGAAAAGGACTTAACACTAGAAAGCCACTGGGAGATATGAGAAATATATTGTGGGCTAATATCATTGATTCCATCAATGATATTTGGCCTTCTATCCAGATAATTTTTTAACAGACTGAGCTAGTCAATATAGCTATGGAAGCTATATAGAAGACCAAAGAAGAATTAGGAGATAAGCCTGAAGAATCAAATCAGTTGATTGACTTCTTGAACAACAGGAACGTACCAATTGGATGCATTACAAATTGAAGAAAAACAACCACCATTCTTGATATTAAAAAAAATTCTTAGTAAGAGGAACTTGATGCTCAACTTGGAGAGAGGGTGTCAAAGTATTGAAGTAGATATAGATGACTTCATGTTGAAGTATGGCATCTTGAGAGAGAAAGGTCTTCCAAGCCCATTGGTCATAAATGACAAGTTGATGACACAGGATGACTACATCGAGAGACTAAACAAACAAGCCAGGAGCCAAGCTAGCTCTTTAACAGTAAAAGCACTACCCACAGGAAAGGTGATTTATGATGGCTTGGAAAACCTCTTTTAAATAGAAAATGAAGTGAAACACCTTTTCACCAACAGGCCCAATTTTGTTAAATATACAGAAGTTGATGAAGTGTACAGGAAAATGATGAGAATGAAGATACCGAATGATGAATGGTGGACCAGTATGACCGATATACTATAAAGTTACTATAGTAAATCCATGGAGTAAAAATATTTGTTACGGTAAAGTCTAGTAAATACAAGTAAAGAGTATCAGCACAGGTAAAGAGTATCAACACAGGTAAAGAGTATTAGTAGGTAAAGATAAGAGTGAAATCCGACACAGAATTACCAAGACAACTGCATGAGACAAATTCGAGTTCCAACGTCCAGCACATTCACAAAAAGAGGGACAACAAAGAATCTGTTTTCCATCTGTCTCTACCTTCTTGGGAAGATAACTTTTATTTCCTATAATGAATCTCATATAGTTATGAGATATTTTGTAATATTTTTTGTATAAATACTTTAGAAATTGAAGTAATTGGTGTGGATTTAAAAAGCATTTCTGTAGACTTTTGTTTTGAGCTAAAGGAACTACTGTAATCAAGGCTGGATTGGTTTACTGGATTGAATAAAGGTGAGGACATTTCACTTGATTCATGTGCACTGTGGGAAACAAATAAGTATCATTTCTCTAAGTTTGAATATTGTTTTCCTTCATGTTATGAAATATCATATGTGTTTTCTTATAAATTCTTAAAAGCAAACAAGGAACAATACTATCAGAATTAGCTTAAATTCTCTCTGTTTTAACTTTTTTCTCATTTAATGTTTTCTATGAAATTGCTTAAGTTTGGGAATTCTTAGTTGCTCCCTTATTTCTGTGATTCATTCCCTTTATTGGCCCTTAGTATAGGGTTCTTAATTGCCCTTGGCCCTGGTTGAGTTCTCCATCCATTGAAACCTTCAAATTTGTCCCTATTGTTCTATCTTGCCTTGTGAACTCTTACCTCAGTGATTAATCTGATCCTGATAAACTTTTCCCACTTGACTCCATAGCCCAATGGCCTGAATATCTGCTCTTCCCATCTATTTCCTTTAATTCCACCAAAAAAATCAAAACAAATCCCTTGAACATTAATAACTAGCCTAACATCACCTAAAAACAACAATAAATCATATACAGGGAGCCCTCTCTAAGTAAAGATTGGCTAGGATCTGTAATTAAAAGATTGGTGTAGTTACCTTGGATCCTTTCTTTATTTTGGATAACTTCTAAGGAAAATCTGGGTGATAACATAGTGGCGACCATACTAGGGAAGAACAAATCCTCAGTTAAATAAACCTTTAAGAAACCTAGAAGTTTAATTTAAAAGCATCTTGAAGGATTGTTGGAAGTTATCGTGAAAATTCATAAAATAAAAGCATTTAAATGACTTGAAATTTGTCTTCATGGAGAACTCATTACACCAGGGCTAACCCTGATTCAAATCCCCCCATTGTGTTTGAAAATCCCAACTTGATTCCAAGAATCATTAGAAGACAAGAGAGTTCAGTCACTCCTAGACCTTTGTTCAGATCACTTTCTTTCCCTATTGAGTGGTTGTTCTTGGAAGACCTCCCTTTTGATGAATATTTTGAACTTTCTCTGTTTAGAACCACATCTGATAGTGAGCTATTGGACCTAGTCCAAGACCCAAAATTCCTCAGAGAACTCGAAACCCAACGAGCCAATTTGTCAATTGATCAATATCTGTAGAAATCCACTCAGTGATCCCTTACCACCGATAGAACCCCTGAAATTTCTGAAACAACATCATTTTTTGCTAGTTCATCATTATTTCTTCACTTTTCTAAAGTCCATTCCACCCCTCCATTCATCCCTTTACTTCCTCTCCAGCCAATCATCACCCAACAACCCACTACTACTTGTAGTTCTTCCTCCACAACCCAAACACCTCCTGTTACCCCAACTCCCATTCACACTACTACCCAACCTAGAATCATGGCCAATAGATATGCCCCCCTCATGATGCCTTCCCCCCAAGGTGCAATGCCACAGGACCACCAGAGTAAAATTACTACCTTTGATGGCACTGGAACATATACAACCCTACAACACACTAGGAAAATGACAGATTACTTTGAAATTTATGAGATTGATGTGGCTGATGTCCAAATGAGAATTTTTGTTCAAATTCTAGTTGAAGAAGTGAGAACGTGGTTTAGATCCTTGACCCCTCAGAGCATAGATAGTTTAAGAGTCCTTTACTAGTAATTCTTGAATAGGTGGGAAAAGAAGAAAGACCCCCTTCAAATTTTATCTGAATATGAAAACTTAAAAAGGGGTCCCCATGAAACTGTTCAGGACTATTGTACGAGGTTTAATACTGTGTACAATGCCATCCCTCTTGACCTTAGAATTCCACCTGGTTTAGCCCTGATCAAATTTCTGGATGGATTTGATTCAGACGTGGCTTTTCAATTAAGAGAAATAAATCCCCCCACTCTAGAGGAAATGCAGAGCGTAGCAGTGAGTGTTGAAGCTAACCTGCTTTCCAAAAGAGCTAGAGCGAGGAGTGGAAGGATACCCTTGAAAGAGGAAACTACCCCCTTTGAACAAAAAATCGATGCTTTAGCTAAAGGGATGGAAATACTATTAGACAGAGTTGAAATTATTGAAAGGAAACCTCACCGGGATAACCAACAGGCTAATCTAGGGAGAAATCCTAATTTTAGGAAAAACCAGAACCATAATACCAGAAAGAATATTCCTGACCAGAATATCAGACCACCTTTCCAAGAAAATTATGCAGAGACCTCACACTTAGAAGACCCTGAACAAGACACTGAGATAAGCTTGATGGGTTTAGATGATGATGAACATATTTTCCTAACTTAGGATGACCAAGAGTCACACATGCTCCAATGGTTCTAAAGGCGAACAGGAGAATCATTTGATTTCAAACAGGGGTATGACTCTGTTATTTTTGAAGTACATAAATAGTACAACTTAAGGAGTAGAAGGAATATCGATGCCCCAGAGCAAAACAAGAAAACAATTCCTGGTCGGCCTAAGAAAGGAAAAGCCTCAAATCATAATCCTCAAGTTACAAAAACTTTACAAATCCTTTCGAGACCACCTCAAGATCCTCCTAACCCCACCATTGAAGATGTAACAAATAATCAACCTTCTAATGAGCACCCTTCCACTTGAGTTCCCCTCAAAGGAACAGTGGAACAACCTCTAGAAGATCCAATTGAAAATACGCCCAATAATGAAAAAGAAAAACATACTACCCAAAGCTTTGGTTCTAAAATTCCAAATATTCAAACAGACAAGTCTCCTTTTCCTTTCAATTTGGGAGCATAGGTGGCTAAGCTCAAAATTTTAGTACCTTTGACAGAATTGGTAAAACATGAAATGTACAGATCTCAAATTAGTAAGTCTCTGAACTATGTTGAAAACGAAGATTCTGTGAATCTCTTTGACGACCAACCTGAGTTAATTTTCAGACCAGATGTCAATGGAAAGCTAGTAGAAGGAGGGATACCATGTTTCTACGTCAGCCTTAACATTCACGAAAAAATCCTACACAATGCCATGCTAGACTTTGGAGCCTCACACAATCTCATGCCTAAATCGGTAATGGAAAAACTCAACCTGGATATCACCAGACCTTATAAATATCTATTCTCCTTTGATTCAAGCTAGGTTAAATGCTTGGGGCTTATAAAAGATTTGTGTGTCTCTCTAGTTCAATACCTTGCCAAAACCATACTCATGGATATTGTTGTTGTTGGTATACCACCCAAGTACGGTATGTTGTTGTCTAGATCCTGGGGTACCAAAATCCAAGGATCTCTGCAGTTAGATATGTCTTACGCAACCATTTTAGTCTTTGGACATCCCAAGAAATTATATGGAGAAACTTTGATGAAGTATGTAGTGAGTAGTCAAGAGAGGCCTTAGAACTTCGCTATATACTCAATACATTCAGACATGGATTCTTTTATTCTTTATAATGCTGAAATTAATCAAGAAGATACTCCAAGTGATATAACAACAAAACCAAAAGAAATTGCAAAATAAAATTCAAATGTCCAAATTCATGAGATATCAGATGACAAAGAAAATCTGAATGCCCTAATTAAGAAAGTTTCCACCACACCAGATGAAAATTATGAACATGAAATCTAATGGCATATGGAATTTGATGGTTTAGTAAACAAGCTAGGTGTAGAAGCAAGTGTATGGATTTATAACTTAGATGATCATTCAGAAGGTCATGCCTATAGCTTAAATTTTAAATGCACAAACAATATGGCAGAATATTAAGCACTCATGTTAGGTCTTAAACTGGTCAAAAGATTAGGAGCTATAAGGGTATTGATTATGGGAAATTCTAAATTGTTAGTTAAACAAATTAATGGTGCTTATTTAACTAGAGATCCTAGATTAAGATTTTACAGAGGAACAATTGTAGAAATCCTTAACACTTTTTTGGAAACTAAGCTTGCCACTATCCCTAGAAAACATAACATGCAAGCTCACAGTCTGGCTATGTTTGCTAGTACCCGTAAGTTGCCTTTCCAGACTAACCATCAATATACTGCTAAGGTTTGGCATAGACCAGCTATTCCGGACAACTTAAAGAACTGGTAGGTTTTTGAAAATGATAAATAGATTAACAATTTCTTAACTTTAGATAGCAAATTTGTAAATACCAACATAGATACTAAAATAGTAGTAGATCTTAATTGCTCTAATGAAGTAGAAATAAATGAACTAGAAGAAGATCAAATAAAAAATAGACTTTATCCTACAGAATTCACAAAGACAGATATTTGAGATTTAAAACAAATGGAAATCGATGAAATAATTGATGATGAAAGTGAAGTCATAAACCTTAAAGGCAATTTCTTACCCAAAGGATTAAATCCTTTGGAGGACTTATTTGACTCAAATGATATTCCTAAAAATCCTAAAATGGAACCTTTGAAAAGAGACATTGAGGAATGTAACATAGGATTTGAAGAGAATCCCAAGCTTATAAAACTGTCTAAATCATTGCCTCCCAATGAAAAACTGAAATGTATGGAACTTATGAAGGAATTCCAGGATGTTTTTTCCTGGAGTTATGAGGATCTGAAATCCTATGATACTAGCATTATACAACACACTATCCCTTTAAAGGAATATCAGAAGCCCTTTAGGCAGAATCTTAGAAGAATTAACCTTGTTCTACTACCGTCTATTGAAAAGGAAATCAAACGGATGTACGAAGCAGGAATTATTGCACCCATTAGGTTTTCAGATTGGGTATCTAATATTGTCCCTACAAGAAATAAAATAGGAGAAATAAGACTGTGTGTTGACCTAAGGAATTTAAACAAAGTTTCCCTCAAAGATAACTATCCCCTACCTAAAATGGATCACATATTGCAAAGGGTAGTAGGTTCCACAAGGATATCATTGTTAGATGGTTTCTCTGGTTACAACCAAATCCTAGTCCATCTTAATGATCAAGAAAAAACTGCATTCACAACCCCATGGGGTACCTTTATGTACGTTAAAATGCCTTTCGGGTTGAAAAATGCAGGAGCCATCTTTCAAAGGGCAATGGATATTGCCTTTGCCAAAGAAATCCATGATTTACTAGTTATATACCTTGATGATATCACAGTGTTTTCCAAATCAGATTAACAACATTTGGATCATCTTAGACAGGTCTTTATCAAGTGCAGGAAATATGGTATCTCACTGAATCCTAAAAAGTCTTTAATTGGTTTGGAAGAAGGCAAACTATTGAGCCACATCATCTCCAAGGATGGAATCCGGATAGATCCAGCTAGGATTGAAGCTATTTTGCAAATACCTCACCCCAGGAACATTAAATAACTTCAGGAATTCTTAGGAAAAATAAATTTCTTAAGAAGATTTATCTCGAATCTAGCTGAACTGATTAGACTATTAAATAACATGTTGAAAAAAGATTCGGCTATTAAATTGATAGTAGAGGTTAAAAAATAATTCGAAGACATAAAACTAGCCTTGAATCAAACACCAATCCTCATAAGTCCAATGTTTGACAAAGAATTTATCATTTTTTCTTTTGCATCAAAACATAGTATTGTTGCAGTTTTACTACAGAAGAATGATCAGGGATTCAAACAACCAATAGCATTCCTTAGTAAATCTCTAAGAGATGCATCCTTAAAGTATACCATAATGGAAAAATAGGCTTTTTTTTTATACAAGCCATCAAAGATTTCAGAGTCTATATCTTATATTCTCACATTGTAGCTTATGTTCCTAGTACTGTAGTCAAAGACATTCTAACACAGAATGGAGTTGATGGCAAAAGAGGAAAGTGGATAGATACCATATTAGAGTATGACATAGAGATTAAACTTACAAAGTTAATCAAAGGCCAAGGGCTAGCTAAACTTGTGGCTGAAACCAATTGTCAAGCTCTAGGCATAAATTTTATAGCAGAACTAAACAACGAAGAGGAGATGGTGACTCCCCAGATCAGCCAAGCCTTTTTAGACTCACCCTGGTATGTTGACATAATATACGTCCTACAAAATTTACAACCTCCTCCAGGATTGTCCAAAACTAAAAGTAGGTTCTTGAAAATGAAATCTTTGAAATTCTGCATAATGGATAATACTTTATTTTGGAAAAATCATGAAGGCATTCTGTTAGATTTCTTATTAAAGGAAGAATCTGACAAAGTACTCCGAGAATTTCATTCAGGTGATTGCGGAGGACAACTCTACTGGAAGATGACATCTGATAAAATCCTAAGAGCAGGATTCTACTGGCCAACCTTGTTTTCTGATGTAAAAAGTTTGTAACGTCTTGCCACAAGTGTCAAATGTTTGAAGGAAAAGGAAAGCTTCTGCCTTTACCTTTGAAACACATTTCTACTAAGAAGCCATTTAAACAATGGGGTCTAGACTTCATTGGCGAAATTCACCCCCTTCTTCTGCTCAGCATAGATGGATACTGACTGCCACAGATTATTTTACAAAGTGGATAGAGGCCATTCCCTCCAGACAAGCCATTGATATTGTCATCACAGGTTTTCTAGAGGTCAATATTTTGTCTAGATTCGGTTGTCTAGAAAAAATTATCACAGACAACGCTGCAACATTTAAATAAAAAAGGATGATTGAGTTCCACCATAAATACCATATAAACCTTGGTCACTCCACAACATACTATCCCCAAGGAAATGGACTTGTAGAATCCTCCAATAAAAGCTTAATGAATATAGTTAAAAAATTGTTGGAAGACAATAAGAAAACATGGAACAAAAAACTGATCAATGCTTTGTGGGCAGACAGGCTTACAACTAAGAAATATTTTGGGATCAGTCCCTATCAATTAGTTTATGGGATGGAAGTTGTTTTCCCTTCATCATTAGGAATTCCAGTAATGAAACTACTCCAGGAATCTCAAGTTGCGGAAAATGATATTCAGAGGAGAATCAATCAGACCATTCATTTGCAGCAAACTAGAGAGGAAGTATACATCAGAGCCCAAATAATGCAGGAAAAACTCATGAAAGTTTTTGATAAAAGGACCAAAGTAGAAGACTTCTATATTGGTGACAAAATTTGAAGTGGGACTCTAGAAGGGAAGACAAAGGGAAACATGGGAAGTTTGACTTCTTGTGGAAAGGTCAATACATTATATATGCCTTTAGAGGGAATAATTCTTATTTTCTCAAAGAGTTAAACGGTTCAAAGATAGAAGGAGGACCAGTCAATGGTCGAGTGTTGAAACATTACATCGATCCAATTCTACTTAACTAATTCTACTCATTTCAGTTGTACATAATATATCCTTCAAAAGGTTTAAGTGTTGATTGGATGGTTAAGTTTTGGAGTTAAAGCTCGAGGAGAAGGCCCTAAGCTTCAAGATTATCACTGTCATAAATATCAATAAAACAGCAAAGGATGGTTAAGTTTTGGAGTTAAAGCCCGAGGAGAAGGCCCTAAGCTTCAATATTATCACTGTCATAGATATTAATGAAATAACAGAATCAAAGGAAATTGTAGAGTGAAAACATAGTCTCTTAAAAGGCCATTGGTCTACATTTCTTGACTTTCCACCAGGGAAAGCCATCCCCAAGTGGAGCCACTGTTATGTTCCTATACCAATAGGTGTCATAATTTATGATTGACTTAGTTTATCTCTGAAAGATGTACATGCCTTTGCTTTCTGCAAATGTTTTCCATATTTGTAAAAAATATAAAAATTACAAAATGTAAAGAGGGTATGTCCTAAAAGAAAGATCAAAGGATGAAAAAAGAAATAAATAAAAGGTCAAAAAAGATGAAAATATGAACTCCAAAGAAAGAAAGACCATGGAAGTGTGCAAGCCCAAATGCCACTACTATTTTACTTTCTGTACAATAATGATTGTGTGCAAAGTGTTGTTATTCCATAATCCATGGTAACCAAACAACTTAATCTTGGTTATTCCATGTTTTCAATTTCATGCTTAGAAATAGAGAATAAAATGTGACCAAACTATCTAATCTTGGCAGATAAGTAGATAGGTAGAGTAAATAAAGGAGCTCAACAGTTTAATCTGAGCCCTTGGATGTAATAAGGATAGACTTAGATAGATTTCCATTGTAAAAGAAAAGAAAAGTTTCACAAGGGTTTGCCATTTTAAGTGCACCCTAATAAAGAGTAGAAAAAATGGTAGGATGTGTAGGTGGGTAAGTAGATGGATGGTTGTAGAAAGGTGTATGATGGATGATTATTTGAAGCTCATATCATTTACTTTCATCATCATATTACTTTGAAAGTATGGATAACAGAGACATTTACAAAGTCAGGTTATTAATTTCCTCATTTTCTTTTACCCCTAATATCACTAATTTCTCGCAAATAACAATAAAGGCACCAAAAACCTACAATTAAGGCACCAAAAACCTTAAACCAAAAGGGCTCAGAGCATTTATCTGACTTTTGGAGGGACCGAACCCTCGGCCCAATGATTTACAAGTTCCAAGTGCTAAATCATCAACATTCATTCCTCCATAAATGATGCATTTCATCTAAAAAATCCCTTTTCCTAAAGTAAAATCATTATTTGCCTAGGGAAAGTAATTAACCTCATATAAATCTCGTTTTTCCCACAAAGAAAAACCGACAACATGCATCTAAGCCTAAGCTATGAATGTTTATATGCGGAAATATAATATTTTTTGAAACATTTTACTTAGCGTATTCTCATTTCCACATCCATTTCATATGAACATAATTTACTATAGTTAGCTCCCGCAAAATAGACCCCATCCCCTATATATTATTAAAATCCATTATTCTAATATCCCACCATGGTTTGAAATATAAACCATAAATAAAAGAATAATTCGATAGATTGATTAATCGATAGATTAATTAATCTATCCATGATCAAACTAAGCCATATAACCTCTCCGCTGCATTAAAAAGGAATTAATTAATCAACTTGTGATTAATTAAGAACCTTCTACCAATCGCATCATCCTTGACATAATTAACCTCCCTAATCCGCAGTTGCTACCTCGTCGGGCCCCTCCATTAAATCCTGATCAAGTCCCTTCCCCGACCACCATATGATCTGACACCTTCAGATCTAACGGGCTACGCTCATATTGAGCGGCCCTTGATGCTGAACTTTACCTGCCAGATATGAGTAGTTTCACTATTCCCCACCGCTACGTGTCACCTGATGAATGGCATTGGGCATACCTCTCCCAATACCACTACACCCTCATAAGTGGTGCGATAGAATCCACTTACCACCTTCGCTAAATGACAAAATGTCCCATTCGTTAACTAGCACCAACTGTCATTTTCATCATACTCGCCAAAACATTGACTTTGCCAAATAAAAACAAAAATACTCATTATCTTGTCCTATCGAGAAAAGAAACTTCTGTTCTCCATACACACTTAGAGTACGTTTGAACCGTCACCTTGCTTCCAACCATCAACTTTTAGAAGCTACTGAATTCCAGATTGACATTGCTGACCTGTGCACTCCATGAAAATAGTGAACCAGAGCCATTGTTCTTTCATGCAACCTTAACCAGGTATTTACCTGCTTTACTGAGAAAATCCTACTTTCATATTCAACCTGGACTGAATTGCTGTGAAAATCAAGTAAATTTAATGATAGCAAGTCGTTCTACAGTCTAGAATCTCTCTGAAATGACCCCATTCTTCACAAATTCCCTAAAATTCCCTACCCTCGTCCTTGAATCCACAAGAACCAAGGATGGATGGTCCAGTTGCTTTGGATGCCAGGCCCATTACCACTCCCCACAGAGATTTAGACCATCTTCCCCTGGCTGAAAAGGATTTCCAGATAAAGGACCTCACTTTTAATGAAACCCCTTTCAAATTGCATTGCAAATACAGAGATAATTACTTAAACCACGTAGATTAGATAGGTCTCTGGGAGTCAAACCTACCCAAATATCAATTCCCAAGTGTTCACGTCTTTCTTGAAATTATTCATTACTGTCATGTGAATTATGACCCCATTTTGAAAGCTGTAATGTCCTCAGATCAGAAAATCCTTTTCACCATTACAACTGAGTCCATAAACGAGATGTTACAGTTATAGTCTGGTCAAGACCTCACCCCCCTGTCTATCCCTGATTTGCTTGAAAGGTTCACCAAACTCTCTAGTTCCAGATATACTCAAATCCTCCAGACCTTCATTTCTGAAGAAAAATACATGCCAAAGGATCCCCCCTCCTTACATGTCAGCCTTCATTTTGTATCTAGGCAGAGACATCACAACAATGCTATCATGCATTCTGGGTTCCACCACTAATGAGTATATAGATGAAACTATTTTTGCTGGTATGTCTATATTTACCCCCGATCAACCTCCTGCAGTCAAGTTTGATTATGCCAAATTCATAGCAGATAAAATGCATGATAAGTTTATGAGACTCGAAAATGAGAGGGTGTTCAAGTATTCATCGGTCTAGTATAATTTGTTTCTTTATTACCAAACTGATAGGTTTTCCTTCTCTGTACAAAAGCTTGATACCATAGGGAATCCTAGATCTGTTATTTTCTAGATCTCTCTTTTCCACATGTCTTTTGATTCTCCTTATTCATATATAGATTTTATTGACCAATTTGTACAACCAGTGACTACAATGTTGATAGGAAATCCCCCTCCCAGAATTAGTGTGGATATTAAGAGGGTTCTTCAGTTGTTCAAACAATACAAAGTTGGGGATTGGTATTTATACCAAAACCATATCGAAATCAAGATTTATGGGTGTGAGCTGCCTCCATATAAATTACCTAGATATCTCCCCATTCGATTATTTACCCTGGAGTACTATAGGCAAATGATTAAGTCTTATGAAATTCACTTTGTCAAGACCAAGAAGAAGGCCCAGCTGAGGATAAAGGATCATCTATGCCCATTTATTTGTAATGACAGAGAAGCTGGAAAGGTGGCAGATGAAATCCTTGAGAGATTGAAATTAAAAAAGAGTTTCATGTGGTCCTATGACCCTCATGGATTCATTTGTGACAGAAGGCAGAAACATAAGCTATCACCATATATCCACCATAGGATCCCAGAGATTAAACAATATGCCAACCAATCAGAATGGGTGGAAGGCACACTGATAGATTAAGGTAGCACTCAAGTAGAAGTTGACAATGTAATGGAGGACTTAGAAAGAAGATTTAATGAGGATTCATTTGTACAGGTGTTTGGAGAAACTTCATTCTGGAAGCAGTCACAGGAAACCAGTACACAGCCATCAAAGCAACAAGGGACCTCACAAAGAGTAGAAGATTCAGAACAACAAGAAGAATCTGAGCAGCCCAAAATCTCAGAGAAACTGGCTCAACCTCAACAAATCATGGGCAATCCTCCTGTGTTGCAGACTCCTCTTAATGAGGAAAGAAATCTCAAAAGAGATAAAGAAGAGGCCACTCCTTCTAGCAAGCCTATTGATCAAACTTTTGCTAAAAGGCAAAGGTTGAATCCCTATTCCAAAGAAGAATATACTGAGGAGACCACAGGTAACACAGTGGCTCAAAGGATAGATAGTTTGCATACTATCCCAGTAGGTGGTACACCATCCACCTCCCACATACACGCATTGGAGAGACAACAAAGCACAAAAGTATCTTCTTTCAGAGCTTTCTCTGAACCGAGCCTAGACATTAAAGGGAAATACAAAGAAATCAAAACAAGAAATGCAAAATTAAAAGCTCAAACCTATGCTGATTACCTCAAAATGGCTCCAACTAATCAGACCAGGCTTATGTCAGCTTTTGACATAAAAGAATGAAAAATGCAAATGAGTTTCCTGAAACCAACTGTACAGTAGCCAAAATCAATGGATGACCATATGAAAACTGATTTTGAAGTTTTGGCCAAGGATATCCATCAAATTGACCAAATATAACTACACAAGCAGACTGGTGAGATGGTCTACTCTACCTTGACTAGTAAAGCCATCACAACACACTAATTTCAAAATTCTTTGCACAACACAACAGCACAGTTGCAACTAGAAAAAGCATCATCTCAGGCTAAAGACATCAGGATAAAAACCTTAGAAGACTTGGTGATAGAGCTGGGACATGATCCCAAGGATGTCAAAATAGTTGAACAATTGATCAAAAATAAAAATGATGATATAGATGCATTGAAGAAGCAGCTTAAGATCCCTCCTCTCCACCATCCCCAAACTGCAGAGGTTATATAGAAACAGAAGGAAGAAGAACTTATGGACTTAGTCCTTAAGTTAAATGAACAACTAAAGGAAACTGAGAGGGAATTGGAAAATGCAATATATTCTAGGCAGAGTGAGCTGGCCACCGCTCCTCAAACTGTCATACCCACAATTTCTATACCAGTACCCTCTACTTTGGCGGCATCTTTAGCACCAACACTTCCATCGGTAATAGCACTTCTAGTAGCAGAAGCTATTCCAACTACAGGTACATCAACCAACACAGGGACAACATCAGAAAAAATAGATGAAGTGATCAAAGCCATGGAACAGATGAGTATCCATGCTACTGAATTAAAGAAGCTCAAAGAAAAAATATCAAGTATGGAAATAGATTATGAAATGGCACAAATTCAAAACAAAGAAGAAGAAAGGAAGAACAAAAGAATGAAGGAGAGAATCAGAGTCCTGGAAAAGGACTTAACATTAGAAAAGCCACTATGAGATATGAGAAATATATTGTGGGCCAATATCATTGATTCCACCAATGATGTTTGGCCTTCTATCCAGATAATTTTTTAATAGACTAAGCTAGTCAAGATAGCTATGGAAGCTATATAGAAGACCAAAGAAGAATTAGGAGATAAGATTGAAGAAGCAAATTAGTTGATTGACTTCTTGAATAGCAGGAACAGGTACCAATTGGATGATTAGAAATTGAAGATAAAACAACCACCATTCTTGAAATTAAAAAAATTCTTACTAAGAGGAACTTGATGCTCAACTTGGAGAAAAGGTGTCAAAGTATTCAAGCCGATATAGATGACTTCATGTTGAAGTATAGCATCTTGAGAGAGAAAGGTCTTCCAAGCCCATTGGTCATAAATGACAAGTTGATGACACAGGATAACTACATCAAGAGACTGAACAAACAAGCCAGGAGCCAAGCTAGCTCTTCAATAGTAAAAGCACTACCTAAAGGTGCTTTATGATGGCTTGGAAAACCTCTTTTACATAGAACATGAAGTGAAACACCTTTTCATGAACAGGCCCATTTTTTAAATATATAGAAGCTACTGAAGTGTATAGGAAAATGATCATAATGAAGATACCGAATGATGAATGGTGGACCAGTATGACCGATATACTATAAAGTTACTATAGTAAATCCATGGAGTAAAAATATTTACTATGGTAAAGTCTAGTAAATACAGGTAAAGAGTATCAACATAGGTAAAGAGTATCAGTAGGTAAATATAAGAGTGAAATCCAACACAGAATGACCAAGACAACTGCATGAGACAAATTCGAGTTCTAGCATCCATCACATTCACAAAAAGAGGGACAACAAACAATCTATTTTCCATCTGTCTCTACCTTCTTGGGAAAATAGCTTTTATTCCCTATAATGAATCTCGTATAGTTATGAGATATTTTGTAGTATTTTTTGTATAAATACTTTAGAAATTGAAGTAATTGGTGTGGATTGAAAAAGAATTTTGTAGACTTTTGTTTTGAGCTAAAGGAGCTATTGTAATCAAGGCTAGACTGGTTTGCTGGATTGAATAAAGCTGAGGACATTTCACTTAATTCATGTGCACCATGGGAAACAAATAAGTATCATTTCTCTAAGTTTGAATATTGTTTTCCTTCATGTAATGAAATATCATTTTGTGTTTTCTTATAAATTCTTAAAAGCAAACAAGGAACAATACTATCATAATTAGCTTAAATGCTCTCTGTTTTAACTATTTTCTCATTTAATGTTTTCTACGAATTTGCTTAAGTTTGGGAATTCTTAGTTTCTCCCTTATTTATGTTATTCACTCCCTTTATTGGCCCTTGGTATAGGATTCTTAATTGCCCTTGATATTTGCCAAACCTCCCTTATTCACCTTGACCCCGACTAAGGATTCTTCATTGCCCTTGGCCCTGGTTGAGTTCTCCATCTATTGAGACCTTCAGATTTGTCCCTGTTGTTTTATCTTGCCTTGTGAAGTCTTACCTCAGTGATTAATCTGATCTTGTTAAACCTTTCCTACTCAACTCCATAGCCCAATGGCCTAAATACCTGTCTGTTTCCTTTAATTCCACCAAACAAATCAAAACAAATCCCTTGAAAGTTGATAACTAGCCTAACATCACCTCAAAACAATGATAAATCATAAAGAGAGAGCCCTCTCTGAGTATAGATTGGCTAGGATATGTACTTAAAAGATTGGTTTGTAGTTACCTTGGATCCTTTCCTTCTTTTGGATAACTTATAAGGAAAATATGAGTGATAACATTGGTATAAGTGTTTCAGGTAATTCCGATGAATAACCAAAAGTTTGTGAAGTACTGGATCCAGTCGAACATGACCGCTTCGATTGGATATGTCTAGCTTTAGGTAGTAAAGGTGGTTTACTCGCTTCTCTCTGCGAATGATGGGGTAAGGGTTGATTTTCCCCCACGATTGCTGATTGATTTTATTCCAAAAAAGAAATAAACAAAAAGGGGTAAGCTAGTCATAAGGTTTACCAAGAAACTATGAATTGTAGAATACCTCCTAGCAAACCGAGAAGTACGGGTAGGCAATCTCCTCGAATACTGTGTTTGGTGTATCACAGTGTACAAGGTGGCCAACTCGGTTACCTAAGGATGGATAGAAGCCTAGTGTTTTCCTCCCATATATAACCGAAAGTACGTGGAGGCCCAATTCATATTAGCATTGTCTAATGCAAAACCGCACAGTGAGAGCATTCCTTTATAATTTACGTACCGTAACACCGCCCTATATACCCGAAGGTACGTGGACGAGCTATGATATACTTGCATACGTGGAATGAGGTATCACACTCAGAATGTACCACAGACAAGTTAGCGACAACTGCTATGTTTTACGACACTGGAACATGTCTCTAGCCTAGAACCTCTAAATGTTTTGCGTTAGGTGACAATGCTCCATTAGGTTAATTGATGTTAATTTTAAGTTGATCTTGATTAAGAATTTGCCTTTCAAGGTTCACCACATGATGTATTTGAAATTCATAGAATGCAACTAATATGATAAGCATCCTTTTCATTCAATTTGAACAATGAAAACCTTAGCTAGTAGGGATAGAGAAATCAGATTCTTTTAATCAAATAACAAAGAGCACATCTAAAGAAATTTCCCTAAACTATTCCCATGAGCACACATAAACTCTTTCAATGCACAATGCAAGTTTTTATTTTTAGTTCCCTTAATGTTATGATGAACAAAAGGAAACTAATGCACATAAAATCAATCAATCTTTTTGCAAGAACAATGACTTTACGATAGTTCCATTTTGAAAGAAATGAAGACTTTTACGACACTTTCTTTTGAACAAAGATTAATCGATTATAAACTAACTTTGAAAATGAATTGATAGTGATAAATAAATCATTTAAGAAACACTAAACAATCAAGGCCAAAGTAGGGCTAGGAGAGGAAACACAAATTGATTTAAGAAGTACAACAATCGTTGATCATTCAGCAAGTAGAAACAGAAGGAAATTTAGGAGAAATCAAGTCAAAGGAGGGATTTTTTACCTAAGGAGGATTAGCGCAGCCTTGAATACGAGACAATGTGCTTCAGAGCACTATACTCAAGCCAAGGGTGCTCTGCAGCACTCTGTCTCTTGACCAAACTTGGGCTAGTGTGAGAGAGGCCATTTAGGAGCTTAGCACATTTTTTTACCAAAAACCACTTCAAAAAGGGCTGAAACAAGATCCATGGAAGCATGTAAAGTCTAATAGGGTGTACTAGGATGAAGGTAAACTACCTGGAATGATGATCATTCCCTAGTGGAGTCACCAATTTGTTATGTGTAATTTTGCATCTACGGATAAATACAATTTCCCTAGGTGGGTAGTTACACCTAGAACAATAGATTTAAAGTGCTTAAACTTTCTCTGTAGAAGATAAATAAGACAAGGGACCTACTTGTTATCTTTCACTTTCCCTTTGTCTCCTTTGGATGGCTCCCATTGCTCCTTCTCGAACTTAATCTGCTTGACAAGTACCTACAATCATAAACAGAGGACAAAAACAAATCAAAGCAAGAGATCTATCTACTATAAGCAAATGGAATCGAAAGAATTTACACATATAATCATCATACATAAAGACAAGAATTTAAACAAATTTATTAAGTAGAAGGAAGAATTACAACCATGAATTTTGATCCATTGTCACTCTTCCAACTTGGGTTCTAACCAACATCACATCAAAAGCACAACACTCTGGTAGCATAAAAATACTTGCTTACAATCTCAAACCTCACACCAACAATATCTCCTTACAAATTCTCAAAGTCCAACCCAAATCACTTAGATGAGTGCTCAATTTAGAGGAAAATGGAGGAGGTTTGGTCATAAATGAGGGTATTGAATGGCCTTCCAAACTTAGAGTTAGTTTCCATGGAAGAAGGGATGAGAGGATAGGAGGTTACTTAACTCATTCCCTATCCAATTTTGAGATCATAGGAGATGATAAGTGTGGGAATCTTTTCGAAGGCTCTACAAGATAAGAATATTCCTAGAAGCCTATGTGGATTCGCTCAATCTTGCCTAACATAGGTCAAAGTGGGCCTAAGTTCTCTGGAAAGCACCTTAACATGGGCCTACCTACACTAAAGTGCACTTGCCCCTGACCAAGGTTGTGTTGGTCCCTCAAGAAGGTATTTCTGGAGGGCTCCAGGCCAAGAAACTCTCAGGGAAGGAGGCATTCAAAGTGATGACTTGTCTAGGGCATATAACAATTGAATTAGGGTTTGATGAGCCTTAAAAGCATTGATCTGAGTGATGGGAGTGATGTGCCCAAATGGATCTGTAACACCACTGGGGAAGCTATAGCCTCTTCAATCTCTTTTCATGATTTGGTCTTTTGATCACTTTGACCGACCATTGAATTATAAGTTAGTCTGGGTCTATATAGGTCTGTACACTGAATGATCACTACTTTAGAGTGTTAGGTCTAGAATCTTTGTTGAAATTCTTTTTATTTTTTCCCAACTTTCTCGCCCAGGGCATTTTTGACCTGAGCAGTTGCCTTGCTAGGAGGTTTTTTACTTGAAACAGTTATGTTGAAGCCACTTTCAACATGCTTTTAGCTATGATAACTACATTGATCTCAGAAATTTGAGAAAAATTAAGGTTTCTACCCTAGGATCCAGTGTATCCTAGCCTATGAAGGTCTTTTCCTATCCTTTGAGTATGTATTTGCCATTTTTTTTATGTGATTGTCTTGTTTAATTAGTAAATTACTCTCTTTGACCTTAAAGTGCTTGAAGTGGAATTTGATTGAGTTCTAGGGTTTCTAGGTCAATTAGTCACCATTGGATGCTTGTTGTGTCACTGAGATATTGGTTTGTTGATTGATTGAGTTATTTTTCTATGGAAATCATTGAAAACATCAATTTGCATTTGTTTTAGCTTGTCTTTCACAAAGTTGCTTTTCAAGTTACATTAGATCATTTTTATTTTGAAATCATCTTTGTTTTTAATCAAGCATAGATTACGTTGTTTGATTTTCAAGATAAAAGGAGTGCATCGTTTATTTGTTCAAAAGGAAAAAATGAAAGTTATTTTCATTTAGGAGTTTTTAAATTGGATTTGGTGTTTCTTTGGTCGATGAATTAGTTGAATTAGAGCATTTGAATCAAATTTTCATTTTTCTTTAGTTGATGCTTTAGTTGCATTAGAACATTCAAAAATCAAAGAAAAGACATCATTTATAAGTGCATCTGAATAAAAGTGAAGATCATTTTTCTTTCAAAAAGTTGCATTTAGGATAGTGAAAAGTGAAAATCATTGTTATTTTTGAGCATTACATTTGGAAAGCGAAATTGAAAGTTAGTGGAAGGCATGTTGTTTGATGCATTATTGATTGAATTTTCTTCTCTTGATTACTCTAACTTTCGTTGAAGTGGAAAGTTTTTTTTTTTTTCTCATATAGTTGCATCTTAGGGGTTTATGTGACATTGTTTTAAGCCCAAAATTGAAACATAATTCAAGATAAATGTTAAATTTTACTCACTCAACCTAAGGAGCATTTGTAACTTTTCGCAAACATTTAGAGGTCTAGGCTGGAGACATGTTTCAATGTCTATAAACCTAGAAGTTGTCATTATTTTCTAGCATTATATCCTGGGGGTGAAATCCCCTTCCACGTATAGAAGTATATAGGATCATTCTCCAGTACTCTCGGGTATATCGGAGGTGCTCCACATATGCAAGTATATTGGAACACTCTCATCAAACGATTATGCATTAGACAATGCTAACACAGACTTGTGCTCCTTGTACCTTCGTGTATATATTGGGACACCCCACTAGGTTTTTATCATTTAGCCACAGGTAATAGAGTCAACCTCCTTGTAAATGTGATACACCGAACAAAACATTCGGGGATATTGGCCATCATATGTTAAGTCCTTGGTTTCGGCTAAGGTGTATATTGTGAATCACGGATACTTCGTAAACCCTCCTGTATAGCTAAACCCTCTTTTATTTTGTTTTGTTAATTTAAAATCAATTAATTGACCGCGGAAAAACATGATTCCTGTGGAAATACTCCTTAGCAGATATTAGGTTGATATTGATGGCAACAATTCCTGAGTCTACCAGTCAAGGAAACCCCTTTGACATGAATCCTATTCCTTTTCCTTCTTTGGGAAATACTGGTGCTCCCTATATGGCAACATTGTCCCTTCCTATATTGACCATTACGATGTCAGTTTGGTTATTTTCGACCTCAGTGATTCTGACTGTCCAAACTTCTTTTCAACCAATTTCTCCTCTACCTGAACAACATCAACCTCATGTTGATCCTAAGTTGACCCCTCACCATATTCACCTAGTTCTTCACCCCGTTCTTCCTCTTCGCTTGGTGAAAGTTTGAATTCTAGTAACCAAGAAGCTAGGAAGAAGAAGAATAGGACAAAGAAGAAGAAACAAAATAAGAAAGGGGGTAACCAAGAAACCATTTCCATGGATGCAACTATTGTGGAAAAATATTCTAATCAGCCTCGAAAAGTAAAATTCCCTGTGTGTTATGTAAGGGTGACCACCTTCTTCGAAATTGTCCTAGTATTCCCAAGGTCTTAGAAGTGTGGTCCACAGGTTCACATCAACCTTTGTCATCAGCCTCTGGAGATCATGTTGGTGATAAACCTTCAACTAGTAATAATAAGGTCCATGGGAAAAAGGGTAAAGTCAAATTTCCCTATAAGTTGTGTGAAGGTAATCATCCCATTCACCTTTTTTATCTTATGGATGAAGCTTCCAAAGATCTGGAAAACCTTACAGCTTGCCAACCTCGTCTTCCAGCTGGTTATCGAAAGCTTTACCCTCATCCTTCACTAGTAGATCAAATGATTGATCAAAAGTCATATTTGGTTAACCCACTCTCTGTAAAAGTGATTCTCATGAGTTCATTATCGACCAACCATTGCTTGAGAAAATGGTAGACCTAGATCCACCTTGAGTTAACCAGAGTGAACCTCATGCCGCTCAGGTTCTTCTTGTTTCTTTAGTTTCGAACGAACTAGAGGGAAATCCTCCCATTCCCAAGGTGCATGGGAGCAGTTCTCTTATTCCCATAGTGCAAGGAGACAACTCTACCATTCCTATGGCACCCTCTCCAAGTATTTTGGTCACTTATTTTGATTGGATGGTCCATTGGAAGGATATTGTATTCCATCTTATGTGCCTTTCTGGATCACGTTACAGGCTTATAATATGGTCACACCTAGAACAGTTGTAGATGAGCACACATCTTTTAGTATTCTATCCTCTACTGCTTGGAAAGATTTAGGCTCTCCAAAACTTGTCCCCGTCACCCAAAATCTGTTGGATTTTAATAAAGGGACCATTCAACCATTAGGGATCCTTCCTAAGATTCCTACTACATTGGGAGGTAAGACTATCTATATAGACACGATGATTGTCCTAGGCCCATTTGATTTTAATGTACTCCATGGACATGACTATTTTTATGTCATGGGAGCTCTTTTTTCTTCCCTCTTTCGAGTGATGCATTTCCCACATGAACGAAGAATTATGATCACTGATCAACTTTCATTCGTTGGTCATAATATGGTTCCTGCTCAGCCATCTTCCCTAAGTGGTTCTTCTATGCAAGTGGTATCACCTCCGCCACAGGTTAATTATGTGGCCACCTGTTCCATGCATGCATCTACTAATGATATAATTGGTGATATAGTGCACCATATACTGGGAGCATTGGAACCCAATACTTCCATTAGATCCCTTAACATGTTTCCATTTCAGAGTGTTGTTCTCTCATCTGATGAGAACCTATTGGAAGCTGTGACCTCTTATAGGCCATAATCAAGGTGTCATGAAGATAGTTCTTTTACTATGTCAACCTCATTAAAAAATGAAATAGGTTCCCATGAGGATAGTTCTTTTACCATGTCAATCTCGTTAAAAATTGAAAAAGGTTCCCGTGAGGATAGTTCTTTTACTATGTCAACCTTGTTAAAAAATGAAATAGGTCCCCTATGAGCATGGTTCTGTTACTTGTGTCAAGATTAGTAAAAAATGAAACAAGGTGTCATGAGCATGGTTCTTTTGATGTGTCAAGCTTGTTAAAAAATGAAACAAATCCACTTCCAATTTGAATCTTTGATTAGATCTCATAAATTACCAGTCTAGTATTTCACTCGATCTCATAAATGAACCTTCATTCCATCCACTTGTTAGTAACTAGTAGTCTACTTATGTGAATGAAATGAAGCTTGGGGGGCTTGTACCTTAATGAGTCATTATGTTGGGGGCATGCAAACTTATATCAAGCATAGTTTATATTTGTTTCAAGCTTGTATAAAAATGAAACCAAATCCAAGCATAGTTTGTTTTCGTTTCAAGCTTGTGAAAAAATGAAACTATCTTCAAGTATACTCAAGCATATTTTCCCATGTTTCAAGCTTGTGTAAAAATGAAACTGTTCCCATTTTACCTCTCGTGATTTCCATTTTTATTAGTTTGTTTTTGCTAGATGAGCCTTGGTTTTTCATTCCATTGCCACCATCTCTTTGGTCGATCATACACTTTCACTTGGTTGTTTTACCCTTTCCTGAGGAACAACTACATTGAGTGGTCTTATTAGCCAACCTCATGACCTTTACATGTTTTTAGAAGTTCCATCATGACTGAAACGAGTTACTATCATTTTATACAACTCATTCCTTCAAGAGGAGTCCTCTTTTAACTCTTTTTAGACTCCAAAAATATGAAAAGATTGTCGAGCACTTGTCTTTTCAAATTCGTAAATGTAAACGAAAATACATCTACTCAGTATAAGTTTAACCCTTTTCTAGACTGAGATATACTAATGTACGAAAAAGGAATACCTTGGTCACATGTGGGTAAGAGGTTCTCCTGGATATTGTTTTTCTACCTTTCTGGACTCGTGAGACTATTTACGAAAAGGGACCTCTGGATTTCTCTTTTCTGCCTCTTTTTCAATCTCTCTAAACATGAAAAAAATGTCGACTTACCCCTTCGTCAAACTTTTAAAACTTAAACGATGCAGGACTTGTCACCATGATGAGACCCATCTACTCCTTCCTAGGTATCGTTAAACTTACTAGGATGGATTCATCCAAAGCATAAAATTATATGGAAATCATATGCTGTCCCCTTCAAGCTTGTGATAGAAAATAATGGGGTATTGTTGTAGAAGCTACAACCACCCTCCAAAATTTTGGCCTGCATCCAATTTCGGAGCCTACTTCGAGATTTTTAGTTGATGTCTGCATCCACTTAGGTTCACTCCATGAGCTCGTGTGAGTCTTCGCACCCACCTTGCTTGATCATTTCACCCAATGTTTTGCATGTTGATGTCAAAGTCATGCTTGCGACCATGTTCTGGTTTTACCCAAAGTCTTCCCTTCATGTGTACTTGTGTTCACCATGAAAACGTCTGTTGCACTCACACATGGAGTCATATTCACTGTTGTGCAAGCATTGTCATGGTCGACCAACGATCAATCACAAGTGTCGCGCTTCTCACTTATATCATCGGCCAGTCATGTTGAGTATGTGTGTTTGGATGGTTGGAGTCGTCTCATTGTAAAGTCATGTAAGTGTGTGCTTGCAAGATCAAGTATGCATCTTTCGCTCGTTCACACACTTACTCGCTTTGTTGAAGTTCTGATGATCAGATTCCCCTCTAGTAGCGGAACCATCACCTCGCCATCGACTTGATCAACTGTCACCTAGAACAGTGTAGAAGCACCAAGCAAGCCATTTCAAGTTGCACTGCCATAAGAAAATCGATCAACCTTCATGCTGGTCAACTGGAGAGATCGAATCAGTAGCCACCCTGGGATTGACTCCCATAAAAAATTGCGCAGAGGCTGAAGAGATTTCCCGCTCTTCTGACTGAAAAAGTTGCACAGACAGACCGGATAGATACCAATTTCATGTGCTTGTCTCCCTTAGAAAATTGTGCAGCTTTTCCAGTCATCCCTCCCGACAGTCGACTGGCTGCTCACCAAGAAAATTGTGTAGTTTTCATGAGGAATTCCTTTGTTGCCTAGCATTATTATTAGCTTAGAAAATGCACAACGGTGACCAGCAAGCCATCATCCCAACTTCAGCGCAATTTTTCCCTCCAACAGCTCCTGGTAGCCAACTGACAGTTCCCCTAAGTAATTGCGCAGTTTTTGTTGCCAATCTTGTGCAGTTGACTGCTAGTTCCCTCCAGGAATTGCACAATTTTTGTTGCCAAGATCCCGAAAGCTGACTACTAGTTCCCCTAAGGAATTGCATAATTTTTGCTGCCCGTGACCTAGCAGCTGACTGCCAGTTCCCCTCGGGAATTGTGCAGTTTTTGCTGCCAAGTTCCCGCTATCCGCTCATTCTGGAAACTGCGCAAGTTTTTCCTGCCCAACCTTCACGCAACCTAGACTCTTCCTCCCAAAAAATACACATTTTTTTCCTCCGCTAATCCAAACCCCACAGATATTCACTGTCAATCTGGATCACCCATCTTCATCACCTGGTGACTCCTGAGCAATTTTCATCAGTAGTGCTCGAAGACTCCATCCCACCTTGCAACCATGTCACCTCTCTCGGTCACTTGCATCCGAAATGATCATGCATCATGGTAGACTAGGAGGTTTATGGATTTGATGTCGTCTCATCATGAGTGACTGTAGACATAGGTACACAAACAAACATAGCATGACGACAGATGGGATGAAAGAAGGGAGAACATGCAAAAGGACAGGTTCACCAACGGACGAACAGATGATGTATGTAAAGAGATGTGCTCACGAGTGGATGATCATGTAAATATGTGCTCGCGAACGGATGGATGAGAAAACATGCAAGGTGTATTCACGAATGGATGGATAGAGGAACATGCACTTTTCGCAAACAAATGAACCTGTTAAGCTTACCAACATACAAGTAAGGAGAAATGTATGAATGCAAAATCAAGTGAACCAATGAACATCGAAGACTCTGTGCACTTTGCCATGCGGAGGTGAAGCTATGCAACACCATGAGGACATGCATCACCTAGTAGCACTACAACTCGACATACACACCAGTAGCAACAAAAAAGTACCAACACTGTCATGTCGAGTCATTTCATGAGTCATGTCGTCCACATCTCTACTGTGGGCCATATTATCAATCAATGTAATGTAACGTGGAAGTCCGAGAGACCCACTTGTTGTATGAAGAGTCATGTAAAGTTGAAAAGTCATGGAAGTCAAAGAGTCATGAGGGTAGTCGAATAGCCACAAGGGTCAATTTCACCCTTGGCTATAAATACCCCCTCATTTGTACATGCAAAGAAATTTTCACCTCAGCTCCTCCCGCATAGCCTCGAGAGTTTGTAATCTTATCTTTGAGGAGTAAGTAGTGGATCCAACAACCCATCCAAGGGGTTAGTGATATCTGGTGTAACAATGTGTCTTGGAACTTTTGCTTAATTTAGAAGGCTGCTAACAAGCCAACACGTTTCCACACATGTATTGTAACTATTGTAAGACTAATCTTGAACACTTGTAATGCATGTTTATTTAACTTGTGTTTAACACTTGAACTCATTCACTTGTTGTAATACATGTATGTTAATGAAAATTTGTTGTATATGATGTTAACGCTGTCTCACTCGTGTTGGATGCCCTCCTGGACATCAGACAAACCTTTCACATAAAACTTTATATAACAACCATTGCATTCACGTAGACTCATCTGCTGAGTGTTGTATGTGTTATCTTCCCTTCCGCATCCGTGTGGACTATTCTTCTGGAAGCTATGCACATCCTATTGTGTTGTGTGTTCCTAATAGAGTTGGGGCTTCCTCCAAACCAACTTGCAACTTACTCCCACCCTCTCCCTCTACAATGAAAGAACCATTGACACAAGTGACACTATCAATCACCAGGCACGCGAACCTCACTTCTCACAAGACAAAATAGATCACTCTCCTATGCTAACAAGCAAGATTTGAGGCAAATATTGAAGATAATGGAAATTGGGCCATTGCACTGAATGGGACTCCCACACCAAACATTGTGAGGTCTAGTTGGGGCTTCATACCGGGGTGATCTTGGTGGTTCCAGCACCGTCAACATTTTCGTGCTATAAGGAGGGCCAGATGACAAGCTAAGCCCATACATCTGGGTTGAATTTGTTATCCAATGAATAATACATAATTCATGCTCCTGAGGTGTTTCTCTCATTTCTCCCTCAATCAGTTATCAATCCCCGATGAGCTTCTCAATCACTTGTCCTTGTTAAAGTTTGACGGTGAGGACAAAACGTCCATAACCAAGCACATTTATGATTTTATTCATTCATGTGAATCTCATGAAATCAATAGTGATGAGCTTATTAGCATACTCTTGTTCCTCACCCTTGAAGGTTATGCTAATCAGTGGTGTCATACCATGCCACCAACTTTTGTCCATTCCCTTCTCACTTTCCTTAAGGAGCTCCATCAAGCCTTCGATGAATGTGACCACCAAGATTTCTATGAAAGAATCTCTCATTTAATAATGAAGCCTGACGAGTCAGTTGAGGACTTTGCTACCCATTTCCTTCACCTATGTCACGAAATTCCTGAACGGTTTGTGGACCCTAACATCATGAGCCAACAACTGAAATGCCTGGTCCATATCTCCCGAAATGGTGAACCTCCTGATTTTTCTTCTTCCTTGACTCTTGCAGATCACGAGACACCTCTTGTCTTGAAGACAGTGCCCCCTCACAGAAATCACAAATCTAAGAAATTTGCGCAATGGGTACACCCTCACAGTAGTTGCAAAGTTGAGAAATCTGCACACCATGTTCCCAACCAATATGCTCGGCTACCTCCTGCCCCAATAGAGGAAATTCTAGAATGGTTTAGAAAGCCTAGGGAAAAGTCTCATCCCTCCATTCTGCGAGAGGATATCACCATTCATAACACAATTCTTGAGTCTAATCTACATCTTTGCCATCCTCCATCATCTACAAGCCATGATTCCTTGCACCATGACTTGCTTGAGCAATCTTCTTCACCAGCTAGTTGCGCGCAGTCTCTTGATTCTTGAGTTGCTGGCTCAAGTTGTAGTCATGTGCAAGGCGGTCTCTTCATACAAATGGAGGAGAAGGATGGTGAAGACATAATCAATTCCTCTCAAAACATTGAGCCTCCATTCTTGATCAATTCTTGATCTGCATATCTTAGTGAAACATCATGCATAATCAATTCTTTCGATCAACCTCTAGTCTTGGGCTGTTATCACTCCCATGCTTCTGTATGTTGCGATGAATGCCCAAGCACATCATATGATCTACTATCATCTCATGTACACTCTAACTCAGATCTGGAGTGTGCACCAATCAAAGAAAACATCCATATCGAAGCTTCCTCTGCACCTTACTTTCCCGTGTGTCCTATCATTCACGGCACATCAACATGCGTCGAAGATATTCCACATTCTCTTGCCTCTTCATCCCATGACTTATCTCCTTGATCAACACAATGCAATGAGGTTTCCCATGATGAAAATAGTCTCAACACATAGTACTCTTCCCACTCATCATCAACTTATGTGTTGCATGAAGGCAGCTCGTCAAGTCAGCTTGTTGAAACTTTTGATGAAGCCTGTGATAGAGATGGTTGTCATCCTGAGAGAAATTTTGAAATCAGTAACAACATCCATCCTCAAGCGATGCATGATCTGGTTCACATTTCAAAATGCAATTTCTCAATTCTGGAATGTTTCGGGATGTGCACAGACTCATCCGCTGAGTGTTGTGCTTGTTATCTTCCGTTGTGTGTTGTGACTACCGCATTTGTGTGGACTATTCTTCTAGAAGTTGCGCACATCCTGTTGTGTTGTGTGTTCCTAATAGAGTTGGGGCTTCCTCCCAACTAGCTTGGGACTCACTCCCATCATCTCCCTCTACAGTGAAATAACCATTGACACAAGTGACACTAGAAATCACCAGGCACGCGAACCTTACTTCTCACAAGACAAGGCATACCACTCTCCTGTGCTGACAAGTAAGAGTTGAGGAAAATATTTAGGATAATGGCAACTTGGCCATTGTATTGGATGGATTTCGGACACCAAATGGTGTAAGGTCTAGTTGGGACTTCATACCGGGGTGATCCCCTGATGTTGGCAGGTCTAGCACCATCAACAGGTACTCACTGAAAATAGTGGGGGGAAATGAAAGAGAAAATCTCTTGTATTTTGTGTTAAGGCAACATGTCTCTCTTGAAAATGATATGAAAATGAGATCTTAGACTAATATTAAGGTATTACATACTCATGTGCATGGATTTGCCTATATTACATAGTGCAATGGATCGATAAGATTGAAAATAAAATAGACAATGAAGTAGTTAAAGAAACATAATAGAAAAGCACACATAACACAGTAAGTTTGATATGGAGTTCACCCAAAACTCTTGGGCTACGTCTCCTAGTCCAGCCTTCAGTGGTGACCTCTCTATTATGTCTTCAAGAGTAGAGTTTTACAAAATGTGAGCTCAATTTGAGTCTCAACACAACAGATACAAAACAACAGGAGTTTGCTTAAATCCCTCAAGCCTCCCTATGTACACAAACACTTTCTCTCCTTCTCTGGCTTTATTTTCTCTTTGTCTCAACACTGCTTGCTTCTGACTCTATCATTCTGTGGCTTTTAAGTCAATCGGCACTATCTGTTCGTTTCCTCTTCTAGGCTCAATGGCTTCTGACCTCTGTCCACTCAGATCCCCTCTGAGCGTTAAATAATCATTGCTAAATGTCTTCAGGGATGGTGGCCACCTATTCTGCAACCGAAGGGACCATCGGCGCTTTGGAAATAACTAAAATAATCGTTCTCTGTTTACAAAGAGAATACACAAAAACACAGGAAAATCCACCCAAATGCCTTCTATCGGATTTGAAATTTTATTAATTCTTCCTTGTAACTCCACTGGGTCTGGATTTACATCGCTATCACATGTCCACCGTTTATCTATATAATCATTGATCCAACGGTTGCTATTCATTTTAGGTGGCTTATGTGTTCAGAGATTACCCACCTAAAAGGGGTGGTTTTCTCTCTTCGGCGCCTAGCCACGTGACAGCCAGTGTATGGGCTCGGGCGGAGCCTGGCCAATACCACTTACCGCCTACAGCCCACTTGAAATCCCGCTTGTTTTGGAACTCAAAACATATATCATTGAGTCTAAAAACCCTTTCGGGCCCGTTATATTTCCCAATTTGCATTTCCCTTGGTTTTCATTTATTTAGCAAAAACGCGAATTTACATTAAAAAACACCTTTTTACGGAACTCAAAATATATGAAATTTCATCCATAATCCTATCGGGCCTGTCTATTGCAGTCGCATTTGTTGTTGGCCCCGCTCCTTTGCATTGCTCCGATGCGATATTACGATATCGCAATTGCACATCGCATAGTCCTCGGGCATTTTTATAAGTGCTCCACTGTATTTTGTCGACACGATATTGTGGGTTAACCTGGGTCGTTGATCTGTGCACTTGATCGATGATCCTTGTTGACTCGCACTGATCGTTGTCACAAAATTTGTGTGGTAGCCTCCGATAGCCTCTGCTTGCAATCATCAATTGTGATATGTTGATCAGATCTGGACCGTTGATCAACTAGATCCGACGGCTCTCATGCATAGTAGTTTTAAGCCCCCGATAGCTCTATTTTTCAATGTTTTTTTAGGCCCGATAGTGTTATCCACCATTTTTATAAGTTCATCCTTTTGCGATTTTTTTTTTTATTTTATTTTGAAAACTTAGAGGGTTTTAGGATCCATTTTGGATCACACCTTCCCATTGAAAAAACTTTTGGACCACCAAAATTTGGTTTTTAAGCATCAATAAAGTGAGGATATAGCTTCCACACCTTCCTGTCCAAAATTGTGTCTTCCTGCAACTCATTGAGATATTTAGGCAACAAAACATCAATAGAAGGCAACTGACTTTACTCTTCGGGATCTTCAATCAATGAAGGTTCATATAGTCTCAAGTTCTCTGCATTAATGACTGAATAAATATGCATATAAGCTGGCAAATCAAGGCGAAAAGTGTTTTCACCAATTTTCTCAAGTATCTTGAAAGGCCTATACCTTATTGGCTTCAGCTTCTTATCTTGACCTTGCATTCTATCTTTGCTGATGTACAACCAAACTTGATCACCAACTTGAAAGCTATGCTCAATTCGATGCTTGTCATGCCTTGCCTTATACTTGGCCTGGCTTCTTTCCAGCTGTTCCTGCGCTATCTGGTGAATTTCTTGGATCTATTCAATGAACTTGGTTTCTTTGTCCACATCACTATGTCCATCAACTGCTATGTCTTTTCCAAAGACAAAATCCAAGGGAGACCTTGGTGAAAAACCAAAAGAAGTCTCAAAAGGATATCTTTGTGTAGAAGAGTGTTTAGCACGGTTGTAAGCATGTTTCACATAACATAAATGTTCACCCCAAAGCTTCGGATGCTTGCTGCAATAGCCCCTGAGCAACTAGATCACTGTCTTGTTGACCACCTTTATTTGGCCATCTGTTTGTGGATGAAATGTTGTGCTCTTCTTCAATCAGGTGTCCATCAATTCCCATAGACTTGACCAAAACTTCACAACAAATCAAGAATCTCGATTAGATAAAATAGAAGTGGGTAACCCAAAATTAACCCATACATGCTGAAAGAACAACTTCATTGTTTGTTATTAAAATACACATTTTGTTGAACTTATCCACAATAACATATAAATAATCATGGCCTTTTCTAGATTTTAGCAATCCCCCAACAAAGTCCATGGAAACACTTTCCCAAGCGCACATGCACCCTTTAATATATCTAGAAACTGTTTCATGCATTCTTGGCCAATAACAGAAGCTTTGCAGCTGTGAAACTATTTTACTTACACCAAAATGACCTGATATTAGAGAAGTATGTGCTTCTCAGATTATGTTAACTCTTTTATTTTGACGAATGAATAACTTTCCCAAATGATATAAGAGTTGGTTCTTAACATGATAATCCAATTCTTCTACTTGTTTTCCATGACTTAAGGTTGCATATACATCTTTAAAATCTATATCTTGAGCATATTGTTCATTGTAGCTTTCATGCATTACTGAGTTATGCTTAAGTAAAGTAGATGCATTTATGATTGGTCTGGGTAGCATATCTGCAACCTTATTATGTATGTCTTTCTCATATCCGATGACAAGATGAAACTATTGTAGAAAGCCCATCCACCTATAGTGTCTTGATTGCTACAATTTAATTTGTGAGTGCAAATATTGAAGTGGTTGATGATATGTATGTATGATTGTTTCTTTGCCCATTAGGTAATGCTTCCACTTTTTCACACTCTCTACTAATGCATACAATTATTTATCATATGTGGGATAATTAACTACGGCAGAAGTAAATGTCTCAGAATGATAACATATGGGTTTACCATGTTGCATCAATACTGCTCCCATGGCATAGTCACTGGCATTTGTTTCAATCTCAAATGGTCGTTGAAGATCTGGCAGTGCTAGTACTAGTGTTGCACTAATTTTTTCTTTCAAGGTGTCGAAGGGTTTCTGTTATTTGCCTCCCCATTGAAACACCTTGTTCAATCCTGTTAAAGCATGTAAGGGAGCTGAAATCAAGGAAAGGTTAGCAATAAACTTTCTCCAATATTGTGATGCTCGTAGGAAACTCCTAACTTTTGTAGTAGATTTGGATTTATGCCAGTTTACAATGAGTTTGACCTTAGAGGGATCTATTTTCAATTCACCACCCCCTACAATATGACCAAAATAATTTAAAGATGTTTTTTCAAATTCACATTTTTGATAACTTTACATAGAGATTTTCTCTTTTCAAAACATCTAAAGTCCGCTTTACATGCTTCAAATGTTCTTCCCATATTTTAATGAAAACAAGAATGTCATCTAAATATACAATTACAAAATCATCATTAAAAGCTCTAAGTACATCATTCATAACTCTCATGAAAGTGGCGGGAGCATTAGTTAAGCCAAAAGGCATAACCAACTATTCATACAGCCCTTGCTTTGTTTTGAAAGAAGTGTTCCATGCATCTTGTTCTGCAACTCTAACCTGATGATAACCACTACGCAAATCCAACTTGGAAAAGTAATCTGCTTCTTTCAACTAATCTAATAGATCATCTATGTGAGGAAGAGGATAACAATTCTTTATCGTTATTTTATTCAGTGCTCTATAATCAATGCACATCCTCCATGAACCATCTTTCTTTCTCACCAACACAATTTGAGATCCATAGGGTGATGTGCTTGGTCTTATGAGCCCTTTATTGAGCAGCTCCTATACTTGCTTCTTGATCTCTACATTCTCTAAAGCGGATAACCTGTACATTTTGATGTTAGGTAATGGAGCATCTTGCTGCAAATGAATATCATGTACTATTTCCCTTCTGGGTGGCAGACCTTTAGGTTCTTGAAATAGGATATCATATTCTAAAACAATTTTATCTAAATCAACTTTCTATTTAGCATCACAACCTTCAAATACATTGGTTTTATCAGGGGTATTTTCCTTTACAACCATTAGTAAAAATTACTTGCATGAATTTACAATTCTTTTCATCTACCCTGAGTTTATGAGAGAGCAGTTATTTTTGAGTTTATGAGCTCTTACAATGTATTTTGTTCCATATTTTGTGAGTTGATACTTATTTTCAATCTTATAGAAAATGGCTTTTCTATCATACAAGTAAGGACTTCCTAAAACAATACCACATGTATCCAAGGGAACTATATCCAACTCAACCTCATCTACAAAAGTTGACCCAATAGAAAACCTAAGTTTACATTGTCTAGTCACTTGTAGCTTTGCTTTATCACATACCCAACCTAATGGA
>APFE030802679.1:62273-72960 GCA_000404065.3 Pinus taeda
CCCCCCCCCCCCCCTCTCTAGGTTCACATTATTGCCTCTAGCCTCTAGATGTGTAGCCTGAACTGATACATCATCTAGGCTAGTGGGATTAAACATAAGAATGGTGTGCCTCAAATACCTATGCAAACCACCTATGTACTTCAACAAAGTTTCAGGTGAGTCTAAAGAAATGCCTAAAGTTAAAGCTCTTTTTCTAAATTCCTGGGTATAGCTTTCTACACTGTGGCCCTTTAATTGGTGAAGAACTTTCCAACTCATCATTGCTTGCTGCATATAAGCTAGTGGATAGAATTGTTTTTTAATGGCAGAAACAAATTCATTCTAGGTAGAAAGAATTTTACTATGCTTCTTCAAATCCTTGTGTCCTACCTTCCCACCACACTAAGGTTGTTCCTCCAAGGCGAAGGCTAGCCAACTGAATCTTTATCCTTTCCGAATCAATGTTCTGCACCCTGCAATATACATCAATCTGTCTAATCCAGTTATCTAGGTTTTCTGCATTTAATTCTCAATCATAGATTGGAAAATCAAATTTCACATCTAATTTAATCACATATGTTTTCTTCTTTTTCTTTTTAGGGCTAGGAGATGAGGATGATGGAGGTGATGGTGGAGGAGATGATGGAGGAAGCATTTCCCCTTTCCCTTTTCCCTATAGGGAATCTAGAGAAGGTTCCTCTGCTCCTTTGTCTTGTATGGAGGTTGAAGTACTTTCACTTCGACCTTTCTTAAATTCTCGATACATCTCTTCTACCATGGCTCTCATGGTCATGAAACTGTCCATGAATTGAGATTCTAATTGCAATGGGAATTGTTCTATGATTTTCCTCCTAGGATAGACTCTTCCAATTTCTGGATTAGCCTCAACAAGTTCTCCTTCTCCTAGTTTGAGCTTTGACCTAGTTAGCATTCAACAATCCAACACAATTGTTTAACCTTAGCAAACCTAAAGCTCTGATACCACTTGATTTGAAAGTGAGATCTTAGACTAATATTAAGGTATTACAGACTCATGTGCATGGATTTTCCTATATTACTTAGTGCAATGGATCGATAAGATTGTGAATAACATAGACAATGAAGAAATTAAAGAAACATAATAGACAAAGAAACATAACACAACAAGTTTAATATGGAGTTCACCCAAAACTCTTGGGCTACATCTTCTGGTCCATCCTTCAACGGTGACCTCTCTGTTATGTCTCCATGAGCAAATTTTTACAAAATGTGAGCTCAATTTGAGTCTCAACACAACAGATACAAAACAGTAGGACTTTGCTTGAATCCCTCAAGCCTCCCTGAGTAAACAGACTCTTTCTCTCCTTCTCTGGCTTTGTTTTCTCTCTGTCTCAACACTGCTTGCCTCTGTCTCTATCATTCTGTGGCTTTTAAGCCAATCGACACTGTCTATTTGTTTCCTCTTTTGGGCTCTTTGGCTTCTGGCCTCTATCCGCTTAGATCCCTTCTTAGCGTTAAGCAATCATTGCTAAATGTCTTCAGGGATGGTGGCCACCTGTTCTGCAATGGAAGGGACCATCAACACTTTGGAAATCACTAAAACAATCATTTTCTGTTTACACATAGAATACACAAAAACACAGGAAAATTTGCCCAAATGCCTTCTATTGAAATATTATTAATTCCGCCTTATAACTGCATCGGGTCTGCCTTTACATTGCTATCGCATATCCACCATTGATCTTTATGATTATTGATCCAATGGTTGCCATTCATTTTGGGTGGCTTATGCACCTGGATATTACCCATCGGAAAACAGTGGTTTTTTCTCTCCGGCACTGATCCACATGGCAGCTAGTGTATGTGCTCGGGCGGAGCCTGGCCAATACCACTTACCACCTATGGCTCGCCTAAAATCCCACTTGTTTCGAAACTCAAAATATATGTCATTGCATCTAAAAACCCTTTCAGGTCCATTAAATTGCCCAATTTTCATTTCCCTTGGTTTTCGTTTATTTAACGAAAACGTGAATTTTGTTGAGATTTTCGGTTTTAATAAATTGGGAAAAAATCTCATGTAGGTGACAACAATAGGATTTGTTGCTATATTAGCTCTATTTTGTTGGGAAGGAGTTAATGCATCCTATATTTGTTGTGAGAGAATTTATGAGTCAGTTTTATTCTCTTAGTTATAAAATATATGCCCATACAGGATATTGGATATGGAAGAGGGTGTGTGAGGAAATTAATTATTATAATTTCCTGTTTTAATAATAAGATTGTCGATGCCTCTATTTGGTGGACGTAGCCCAGATTGGTTGGGTGAACCACGTTAAATCACTGTGTCATTTTTGTATGATTTTCTATACTGTGTTTGTCTTTCATTTTTCGCTGCGCACTGATTGCTCTAACAATTGGTATCAGAGCGTGTTGAGGAGTGGGTGCGTGCATGTGACAGAGCTGCTGCAGGTGGAGTTTTCTGGAGATTTGGCGATTGGCACGGTTTCGGGCGAAACAGTCATGCCAATTTTAAACTGTGAATGGGATGGCGCGGTTTATCACGAAATAGGTGCGCCAATTGGCGCGGATCCGACCTTAATAGTTGTGCCAGAGCGCCAATATCCCGATTGGCGCAGATCCGACGGGTTTAGTCGCACCAATTTTGGTACTCTAAGCAATTTTTATTCTGGCGCGGATTGTCTGCTTCAGGTAGTGTCAAGTCCCTTTCGGCGCGCCAACCGAGGAATGTATTGGTAAAACTACACTTTTGTTATTTGGTTTTTTATTTCTCTAATCTACAGTTTGTACAGCAGAGAGATTTTTTGATAAAGTAAAGGCAGTACAGTAGAAGGCGAAGGAATTTTTTGTTAAATATTAATTTGATTTGTTAACAAGTTGGAAGGAGATTGTTTGGTTGATACAATATGGCAAAAACCCAAAGTGCTCGCTTTGAGATCCAGAAGTTCAATGGCAAAAACAACTTTGAGATCTGGAAGGTGAAGATGTATGATCTGCTTGTGCAACAAGGCGTGGCGAAGGCGTTGATGGGAAAATCCAAACAGCCTTACAACATGACAGATGATGAGTGGACCGAGATGGATGAAAGAGCATTGAGTGTTATTCGACTGTGTTTGGCGGATGATGTTTTGTTTAACATCGTGTTGGAGAAAATGACTGCTGGTTTGTGGACGAAGCTTGAGAAGCTGTACATGACAAAATCCTTAACCAATAGTATTCTCCTGAAGCAACAATTGTACAGTTTACGAATGAAGGAAGGTACATCAATTACTGATCATTTGAATGCTTTTAATACTCTCCTGGTGTAATTTGAAAGTATAGAAGTAAAATTTGAATCAGAAGATAAAGCTATTACTTTATTGTGCTCGTTGCCCGAGTCATGGGATCATATTGTTACTTCTATAAGTCTTAGTTCATTAGAAACCCTTGAGTTTGATGATGTAGTTGCATCTTTATTATCTGAAGAAACAAGGAGAAGGTCGAATTTAGAAACCTCTACATCAGAAGCAATGACGGTCAGAGGTCATTGTTATCCAGGAATAGTGTCCACTTGGATGCTGCTATTCCCACTAAGATGGGTGGCTATCTTAGAAAAAAACAATCAAAGTCTACTATTGTTTCCTTTTATGAAGATAGACGAGTGGAGAATCAAGAGGACCAACCTGAGTCTTGCACTTGAGTTCCTCCCCTTCTTGATAGAGCTTCGCCGCATCTTCTTTCTCTGCCCGGCTTCAAAAGAACCTGTGGAATCACAGCAACATACTAATATGCAAGAAACAACGATCTAAATTCATAAATAATACAGGATCAGATGTGTATTAACCATATACATGCATATATAAACAAGTACACAAGAATATGGAAGGAAACAAGAATAGCTTTATTCAGATGAAAAGTAGCAAGAGGATTACAACCATGTGCTCTAACCCACATCTCCCTCCAGCTAAGAAAGCCCTTCTTCACCTCAAGCAAAGCTAGATCACCCAACACTGTGAATGTACACCAGAATACCAATAGCACTTCTCTATAAGATACAAAATTCTAGCCTCTGGATCTCTGTGATGAGGGATCCATATATAGATGATTACAGAGAGGTGAGTCATCTTTTTGGGATCTTGATAAGTGTCCTCTCTCTGATAGTTCCTGCTTCCACTTGGAGAATGATGATCTCTTACTCATCCCTGGTTGAAAATAGACAGGCAAGTGTCAGAGGGGAAGCTTCTGGAATATTCCATGATCTTCCACCTCACATTTTTGTCCCTGCCATTTGTCCATTCCCAACCATCGCACCCTTTTAGGAGCAAATCAGTATGTATCGTACCTTGTACACTGGGAAGGTGATATGCATCGCACCCCCTGCATTGAGCTTTCAGTATGGTCCAGTTTTGACCATTTATGTGCAGTTTTCAGTGGAGAACTTCTGGGAAATGATGTAATCAGTTGACCTTGTTCCTTTAGGCAGTGAAGCAACACTTTTAGGGACTTAAGAGCCCTCAGTTTATGGACATTTATGATTGGGTTTGAAGTGCCCAAAAATGTCTATAACAGTCGTTCTAAAGAAATACGCTTCAGTAGGCAGAGCGAATCACGTTCAAAGTCGAAAGGGAGGAAGAGTAAGGTAAAGTGTTGGTTTTGTGGCAAATTGGGGCATTTGAAGAAGGACTGTTGGAAGCGATAGAAAACTTCTAAAGAAGATTATTCGACAGAGAAGAAAGAAGCAAACACGACATATAAAAGTTCGGCATTCGGTTCAGGTATGAGTGATGAAGTGTTATCAGTTAATTTGTCAAATCATGATCAACATTCCCTGTTAGATTCTAGTGCATCAAACCACATGCACATTCATAGAGAATGGTTTAAGACGTATAAATCAATTAATGATGGATTCGTGTACATGGGTAATGATGTCACATGTAACATTGTGGGAATAGCAAGCACTCAGCTGCAAATGTTTGATGGGACAACAAAGATTTTAACTGATGCAAGACATGTACTAGAATTAAGAAAAAATCTAATTTCACTAGGAGAAATTGACACAAATTGATATAAAACTGTAATTCAAGGTGGAGTAATGAAAATTTACAAAGGTATTTTACTAGTAATGAAAGCTAAGAAGGTAGGAAATCTATTTCAGTTAGAAGGAAGAACAGGGTCAGATCATGTGTCTACGGTGTCTGAACATGACAATAGTTCTATTCGCTTATGGCATCAAAGGTTGGGCCATATGAGTGAAAGAGGGTTAAAAATTTTGGTTGATCATAAGTTACTTCCTAATCTAAAGTCTGGAAAGTTAGATTTCTGTAAACATTGTCTGTTTGGGAAACAACGTAAGCAAAATTTTAAAACAGGCAAACATACTAGTAAAGGAATCCTTGATTATATCCATTCAGATGTTTGGGGTCCATCCCCTACAACCTCATATGGTGGCTCATCATATTTTGTATCATTTATTGATGATTTCTCTAGGAAAGTGTGGGTCTACATGTTGAAAAGAAAGTCTGATGTTTTTACATTTTTCAAACAGTTTAGAGCATTGGTAGAAAACATCATTGGTAGAACTATAAAATGTTTAAGAACTGACAATGGTGGTGAGTTTACTTCCAAGGAGTTTGACAATTATTGCAAGGATGCTGGGATCGAGAGACATAAGACCATTGTTTATACTCCTTAGCAAAATGGAGTTGCTGAATGCATGAATAGGACTCTTTTAGAGAGAGCAAGGAGTATGTTGAGTAACGCCAATTTGCAGAAGGAACTATGGACAAAAGCGGTGACTACAGCTTGTTATGTGATAAATCGATCACCATCATCAACGATAGGATGCAAGATTCCTCAAGAGGTATGGAAAGGTCACCCTTGTGATTATTCTAAACTCAGAGTGTTTGGTTGTGAGGCATATTCTCTAGTGCCTAAACTTTAGCGAACTAAATTAGATCCAAAGTCAAAAAGGTATATCTTTGTTGGATATGGTGATGGAACAAAGGGATACAGATTGTGGGATCCTACTACCCACAAGATCATCATCAACAGAGATGTAAATTTTAATGAATCCTCTCTTGTATAGTTAGATGTAGATAATAAATTGAAACAGGATGATGTATCTGACTTTCAACACATTCAGTTTGAAACCACTTCTAATGATAGTCTAGATGAACATAGTTCAGATGCAAGTCATGAACAAGTTTCATATTCAGATCATGAACAAGGTTTAGATGAAGATCATGAACATGTCTCAGATGCTGATCATGAAGAAGTTCCTACAGATGGTAATCAACCAATTGAGGAAGCACTAGAAACATCTTTAAGGAGGTCTACAAGAATGAAACGCCCTCGTAAAAGGTGAAAAGAGCTTAAAGAAGACTCATTTTCGAGGAACGAGTGATGGTTTCAGGTAGCTGCTGATTCCAGGTAAGATTTGGAATTTTCCTATCATGACAGTGTCACAAGGATGGCTAACAGAATCACTCTTCTCAGATGTTCCTCGAAGGGGTAAACAATCATATGGGGGTGAATGATTGGCTAAAAACAGAGTGGAGGTGATGGCGAGAACACGACCAAGGCTCAAAAGCTGGCGATAAGGCATTCAAAATGGTTATTTACCGGTTCATTTTTTAATGAGCTTAAACGCTGGGGAAACATTTGCTCATGACTTATGTTTATTTTTTAATGAGCTTGAACTATGCGCTAAAACTGCTCGTGGAGAGTTTATTTTTTAACGAGCTTGAAATCTGCGACAACATTGCTCGCCAGTCGTATGATAAGAATGTCTCATTCAAGATGCCATTTTTTATGGGGCTTGCACCTTTTAAAGCTTTGCCCTGGAGCCTCTTGTATGCATGCTAGGAACGACCAACTACGCCTCTGTACTTAACTACTAATATCACCATCAAGGCTAGGTAGGAACTTTTTTCCTTTACTTTGTCGGTGCCCAGGTGGCCCCTGCAAAGATGAATGGTTTCGACCACTCTCCCGACCTAGACGGTTGAAGTCAGCAGAATCATAGAGCCAACATTAGTTGGTTGTTTCTCGCTTGATTACAAAAGGTTTGCATGCCCCCAGGTATAGCGAAAAATCCCCAGGTTACCAAGAAAGTTCTATAAACATAGCAGATAAAATACTTCCTCGACGATGTCTATCGAAACAGACAAAGGTGAATGGTGCAGACACATTCCACTCACATAACTTTGACGAAGGTATCTTATTCCAGCCTGTTCCCATTTTCTTATAAGGACAGGTTCACCAGAATAGTCATATATCCCTCGTGGAAATCCACTCTATACCTAAGGTTTTCCTGCCGAAACAGACCAGGGTGCATGCCCCCTGGGTTTCAGTCACACCTTCCTGAATCACTCGCGTTCATCAAGTGGACGGACTGGAGACCAATGAGACATTTCTTGTGTGAAAAGACCATTTAGGGATGGAATTTGACTACTTGCGATGTGTGAACCGGGGAATGACATTTGGTCTACAAGCTTGACCATTCTGCCTTCGTGCGGAAAACACATTACTCTAAAGAGTGAGGAGACGATGGCTCCCATGCAATAAATATAGTCGCGTCCAAGGAGTAGATTATAATCTAAAGGCCCTTTAACTACCATAACGTTCATGTGAACAATTTTCCTTCTCAAAGTAATGGGCACATTTGGAAGGATCCCTAAAGGTCGACTGGTTCGCTTGTCGAAGCCTGTTAGATTTCTCATTTCAGGCAAAAGCGATGGCGAACCAAGCGCTTTCCAAGAAGTTGAGGAAAGGATACTCACAGAAGCCCCTTCATCAATGATGGTACCAGCCATGACCATTCTGTAAGCTTGTACAATGATTCTGAATGGTACCCTGGCTGGTAAACAGGGTCTGCCTAGTAGATTCCAGTCAAAGGAAATGACTAGGTTGCTTGGTGGTGGGACCGAATAGATGGTCGGATATGACTCTGATGAACTTCGTTCCTGCGATAAAGGAACAGGAGGACTGCCCCCAAGCTCATCGAAGTCTGTGTTGATGAAAATAAGTTGAATGGTGTCGTTCTCTTTCTCTTCAGTGACGGTATCATTCGAAGATGAACGCTCTAAAGGCAAGACCGGGTCAACTACTGTATCGACCCTTTGAATTTCGTCTGGTATGGATTTAGAGGGTTCATTTTCAATGATAGACGCTTCAACCGACCACAACGATGGGCCAGCCGGATTTTCAACCGGTGGAGGACTTGGCAAGAGTTTTTTATATCCAGGAGGAAGTCGCAGCGGTGAAACTGGACGATCATCCAAAAATCTTTTGGCCTCATCAAGGAAGGGACAACGGTGGATGGCGTGACTGCCTTCACACAAATTACAAGGAAGTTTAGGTTTCCTTCTTTGTCCATGTGCTTCATTTTCACTGGTTGATGGTGAGCATTCAACATGATCGCCAGAGGTTGATGCTACTAGATTGTGCAAACGAGGAGACTAGTCCCTTAAGATCCGAGGGATGCAGGGACAATCTTGGTGATAATGGTCTCCATTACAAATGACACAAGGAGATTTAGGTTTTGACTGCGCGGTGTGTGAATTTTCGCTAGACGATCCTTGGTTGCTCCCTTTTGATTTTGGTTCCTTTTTCTTCTTTTCCTTTTTCCCTTTCTGCTTCTTCTTATTCTTAGTTACTTGACTTTTAGCTTTATCGGCTTTATCAAGCAAAGAAGAAGGAGGAGAGGGAGAATCAGATGAATTAGAAGGTTGGGAGACAACTCTAGTGTTGTCTAGTCGTTGATTAGACTATTCAGGAATTACGGGATTCTGAACGACAGAGGTAGAGAAGAGCCAGACAGGCAAACCAATTGTCAATCCTGGAAGTGACAAAGTGGTCATATGGGGTGGACCAACATCTCCCCAAGAGGAGAAGGGACTAGGATTTCCTCCAAGGGGAAATCCTTGGTTGGTAGACTCTATTTTCTCAACCTGAAGATCAACGGGGGAATTTGTGACGTGATTCTGATTAAAATAAATTTTTAGACGCTTGGACACAACTTGTTTTTTCAATTTTAAAGAGTCGAGAAAAAACAAAAGATGAATCTAGTCGCCTTTGATTTTTATTGAGCCTGAAGTGACAAGTGCTCAGATGACCTTTTCCTTTAAGGAGTCTGAAAAGGAGAAAAATGGACTTCTCTGGAGATCTAGGCAGAGAGGATTACCAAACCAATCACAAAACTACAAAATAGTTTTTACGGTACGACAGTCAATCTTCCTAAATGCTGTGTTCGGTGCATTGCGATCGATAGGGTGGCAGACACGGCTTCCTAAGGATAAAGGATGCAGCCTATTGTGGTCTCCCAATATATACTCGATGGTACATGGGAGCACAAGTCCGTACTGGCACTTGTCGTCTCAGAGTGGAGGAATCACCCAACCAACACTGAAAGTAACAGTTACCAAGCTTTACGACCCCGGAATACGTCTCTAGCCTAGACCTCTAGATGTTGTGCGTTAAGTTCCAAAGCGTTGTTAGATTCATTGAATTTATTTTAAGTTGATCTTGCTTAACCGTTTACCTTTCAGGTTCACCATGTCATGTATATATAATTCCTAAAATGCAGTCTACGATGATAAACAAACGTTTGATCTTCTTTCAGCAATGAAAATCCTAGCTACTAAAGAGAAGAAAGTCAAGAATCTTTTCTTCACAGAGCAAAGAGCACACACTAAATGCACAGTCCTAAATCAAGCCAAGCAATCAAAAATGAAAATGCACATGCATATATTTGTTTTCAGCTCTCTTAATGTGTGAATGATGTTAAGAAAGCTATGTGAAAAATTGAATTACTTTTAAAGTGACAGTACTCAACAAAATTCTTTTTCAAAACGAAGTGAAAGCAAGAGAGACACTTTGCAATTTTGAAATGGAAATTACTTTTCGACACTTTGAAACTAATAATTCAAATCCTATGCAACAGTATCTGTATAATTGACTATCCAGAACAATGGGATTGTTTTCTAAAACTAAAAACGACAGCTACAACACTTTCAGATCTAGAGACGACAGTTCAACTATGCTACTTTTTGCAAAAGAGAACTAAAAATGACGCACAATACATAAAAACATTTATAGTTCTTTGCACTAAGGAGGCGGAATAATGCAAGAGAAGGGGGTTCACAGAAGTACACTGACTACAGACAACATAACTCTTGAATAATGCTGAAAATAGTGAGAAAAATCCACAATCGGAGGGTAAAGTTAACCCTCCCTAACCATCGCACCTGTTACACAGTGAACTCAGTATGCATCGCACCTACTGCACTCGGGAAGTGCGATGCATACAGACTGCCTTGAAGGCAGGGTGTGATGGTAGCAGTGCGAGACTTTGAATGGAATTTTAGTCACAGTTTGCAATCTAGGTCAGGTGTTTAGGCTGAATAAGTAAAGATCAGTGTATGTAAAACACAGGGGTGATCTAAGAGGTTACTAGAGCCAGCACTTAGGGCAATTAGATTGCTTGCAGATCTATTGTTTAATTCATAAACAAAACGCGGAGATAGACTGAAGCAGCATTGATCTACTTTGCATTTGTATGACAAATGCAGTTCGAAGGCTAGTTGGCTTGACTTCAGGCTCCGTCTGTAGGTTTATAAAAGAAACAAGGATAGATAGGCTAACAAGTAATCTAGTCGCTCCCCAGTGGAGTCGCCATTTTGTTATCCGGGAATAGTGTCCACTCAGATGCTGCTATTCCCACTAAGATGGG
>APFE030802679.1:74478-87626 GCA_000404065.3 Pinus taeda
CAAGAAGTTGAGGAAAGGATACTCACAGAAGCCCCTTCATCAATGATGGTACCAGCCATGACCATTCTGTAAGCTTGTACAATGATTCTGAATGGTACCCTGGCTGGTAAACAGGGTCTGCCTAGTAGATTCCAGTCAAAGGAAATGACTAGGTTGCTTGGTGGTGGGACCGAATAGATGGTCGGATATGACTCTGATGAACTTCGTTCCTGCGATAAAGGAACAGGAGGACTGCCCCCAAGCTCATCGAAGTCTGTGTTGATGAAAATAAGTTGAATGGTGTCGTTCTCTTTCTCTTCAGTGACGGTATCATTCGAAGATGAACGCTCTAAAGGCAAGACCGGGTCAACTACTGTATCGACCCTTTGAATTTCGTCTGGTATGGATTTAGAGGGTTCATTTTCAATGATAGACGCTTCAACCGACCACAACGATGGGCCAGCCGGATTTTCAACCGGTGGAGGACTTGGCAAGAGTTTTTTATATCCAGGAGGAAGTCGCAGCGGTGAAACTGGACGATCATCCAAAAATCTTTTGGCCTCATCAAGGAAGGGACAACGGTGGATGGCGTGACTGCCTTCACACAAATTACAAGGAAGTTTAGGTTTCCTTCTTTGTCCATGTGCTTCATTTTCACTGGTTGATGGTGAGCATTCAACATGATCGCCAGAGGTTGATGCTACTAGATTGTGCAAACGAGGAGACTAGTCCCTTAAGATCCGAGGGATGCAGGGACAATCTTGGTGATAATGGTCTCCATTACAAATGACACAAGGAGATTTAGGTTTTGACTGCGCGGTGTGTGAATTTTCGCTAGACGATCCTTGGTTGCTCCCTTTTGATTTTGGTTCCTTTTTCTTCTTTTCCTTTTTCCCTTTCTGCTTCTTCTTATTCTTAGTTACTTGACTTTTAGCTTTATCGGCTTTATCAAGCAAAGAAGAAGGAGGAGAGGGAGAATCAGATGAATTAGAAGGTTGGGAGACAACTCTAGTGTTGTCTAGTCGTTGATTAGACTATTCAGGAATTACGGGATTCTGAACGACAGAGGTAGAGAAGAGCCAGACAGGCAAACCAATTGTCAATCCTGGAAGTGACAAAGTGGTCATATGGGGTGGACCAACATCTCCCCAAGAGGAGAAGGGACTAGGATTTCCTCCAAGGGGAAATCCTTGGTTGGTAGACTCTATTTTCTCAACCTGAAGATCAACGGGGGAATTTGTGACGTGATTCTGATTAAAATAAATTTTTAGACGCTTGGACACAACTTGTTTTTTCAATTTTAAAGAGTCGAGAAAAAACAAAAGATGAATCTAGTCGCCTTTGATTTTTATTGAGCTTGAAGTGACAAGCGCTCAGAGGACCTTTTCCTTTAAGGAGTCTGAAAAGGAGCAAAATGGACTTCTCTGGAGATCTAGGCAGAGAGGATTACCAAACCAATCGTAAAACTGCAGAATACATTTTATGGTACGGCAGTCAATCTTCCCGAATGCTGTGTTCGGTGCATTACGATCGATAGGGAAGCAGACACAGCTTCCTAAGGATAAAGGATGTAGCCTATTGTGGTCTCCCAATATATATGCGACGGTACGTGGGAGCACAAGTCCGTACTGGCAATTTCCGTCTCAAAGTGGAGGAATCACCCAACCAACACTGAAATTAACAGTTACCAAGCTTTACGACACCGGAATAGGTCTCTAGCCTAGACCTCTAGATGTTGTGCGTTAAGTTCCAAAGCGTTGTTAGATTCATTGGATTTATTTTAAGTTGATCTTGCTTAACAGTTTTCCTTTCAGGTTCACCACGTGATGTATGTATAATTCCTAGAATGCAGTATAAGATGATAAATAGACATTTTATCTTCTTTCAGCAATGAAAATCCTAGCTACTAAAGGGAAGAAAGTCAAGCATCTTTTCTTCACAGAGCACAGAGCACACACTAAAATGCACAGTCCTAAATCAAGCCAGGCATTCCAAATGCAAATGCACATGCATGTATTTGTTTTTCAGCTCTCTTAATGTGTGAATGACGTTAATAAAGCTATGTGAAAAATTGAATTACTTTTAAAGCGACAATACTAAACAAAATTCTTTTTCAAAACGAAGTGAAAGTAAGAGACACTTTGCAATTTTGAAATGAAAATTGCTTTTGGACACTTTAAAACTAGTAATTCAAATCCTGTGCAACAGTAACTGTATAATCAACTATCCCAAACAATGGAATTGCTTTCTAAAACTGAAAACGACAGCTACGACACTTTCAGATCTAGAGACGACAGTTCGACTATGCTAGTTTTTGCAAAAGAGAACTAAAACGACGCACAATACATAAAAAACATTTATAGTTCTTTGCACTAAGGAGGTGGAATAATGCAAGAGAAGGGGGTTTTCACAAAAGTACACTGATTACAGACAACAAAACTCTTGAATAAGACTGAAAACAGTGAGAAAAATCCACAGTCGGAGGGTAAAGTCAATCCTCCCTGACCATCGCACCTGTTACACAGTGAACTCAGTATGCGACGGACCTACTCCATTTGGGAAGTGCGATGCATATAGGCTACCTTGAAGGTAGGGTGTGATGGTAGTAGTGCGAGACTTTGAACGAGATTTCACGCATAGTTTGCAATCTAGTTCAGGTGTTTAGGCTGAATAAGTAAAGATCAGTGTATGTAAAACGCATGGGTGATCTAAGGGGTTACCAGAGCCACCACTTAGGGCCATTAGATTGCTTGCAGATCTATTGTTTAATTCATAAAAAAACACAGAGATTGACTGAAGCACCATTGATCTACTTTGCATTTGTATGACAAATGCAGTTCGAAGGCTAGCTAGCTTGACTTCAGGCTCCGTCTGTATGTTTATGAAAGAAACAAGGATAGATAAGCTAACAAGTAATCTAGTCACTCCCTAGCGGAGTCGCCATTTTGTTACACGGGAATAGTGTCCACTTGGATGCTGCTATTCCTACTAAGATGGGTGGCTATCTTAGAAACAAACAATCAAAGTCTACTATTGATTCCTTTTATGAAAATAGATGAGTGGAGAACCAAGAGGGCCAACCTGAGTCTTGCGCTCAATTTCCTCTCCTTCTTGATAGAGTTTTGTTGCTTCTCCTTTGTTTTCCCAGCTTCAAAAGAACCTGTGGAATCACAACAACATACTAGTATGCAAGAAACAAGGATCTAAATTCATAAATAATGCAGGATCAGATGTGCATTAACCATATACATACATATATAAACAAGTACACAAGACTATGGAAGGAAACAAGAATAGCTTTATTCAGATGAAAAGTAGCAAGAAGATTACAACCATGTGCTCTGACCCAGCATCGTCCTCCAGCTAAGAAGCCCTTCTTCACCTCAAGCAAAGCTAGATCACCCAACACTGTGAATGTACACCAGAGTACCAACAACACTTCTCTATAAGATACAAAATTCCAGCCTCTGGATCTCTGTGATGAGGGATCCATATATAGATGATTACAGAGAGGTGAGTCATCTTTTTGGGATCTTGATTAGTGTCCTCTCTCTGATAGTTCCTGCTTCCACTTGGAGAATGATGATCTCTTACTCATCCCTGGTTGAAAATGGAGAGGTAAGTGTTAGAGGGGAAGCTTCTGGAAGATTCCATGATCTTCCACCTCGCATTTTTGTCCCTGCCATTTGTCCATTCCTGATCATCGCACCCTAAAAAGGAGCAAATCAGTATGCATCACACCTTGTACACTAGGAAGGTGATATGCATCGCACACCCTGCATTGAGCTTTCAGTATGGTCCAGTTTTGACCATTTATGAGCAATTTTCAGTGGAAAACTTTTGGGAGATGATGTAACCAGTTGACCTTGTTCCTTTAGGTAGTGAAGCAACACTTTTAGGGACTTAGGAGCCCTCAGTTTATGGACATTTATGATTGGGGTTGAAGTGCCCAAAAATTTCTATAACAATCGTTCTAAAGAAAGACGCTTCAGTAGGCAGAGCGACTCACGTTCAAAGTCAAAAGGGAAGAAGAGTAAGGTAAAGTGTTGGTTTTGTGGCAAATCGGGGCATTTGAAGAAGGACTGTTGGAAGCGATAGCAAACTTCTAAAGAATATTCTTCGATAGAGAAGAAAGAAGCAAACACGATAGATACAGGTTCGGCATCCAGTTCAGGTATGAGTGATGAAGTGTTATCAGTTAATTTGTCAAATCATGATCAACATTGGCTGTTAGATTCTGGTGCATCAAACCACATGTGCATTCATAGAGAATGGTTTAAGACATATAAATCAATTAATGATGGAGTTGTGTACATGGGTAATGATGTCACATGTAACATTGTGGGAATAGGAAGCATTCAGCTGCAAATGTTTGATGGGACAACAAATATTTTAACTGATGTAAGACATGTACCAGAATTAAGAAAAAATCTAATTTCACTAGGAGCACTTGACACAAATGGATATAAAACTGTAATTCAAGGTGGAGTAATGAAAATTTACAAAGGTATTTTACTAGTAATGAAAGCTAAGAAGGTAGGAAATCTATTTCAGATAGAAGGAAGAACAAGGTCAGATCATGTGTCTACGGTGTCTGAACATGACAATAGTTCTATTCGCTTATGGCATCAAAGGTTGGGCCATATGAGCGAAAGAGGGTTAAAAATTTTGGTTGATCATAAGCTACTTCCTAATCTAAAGTCTGGAAAGTTACATTTCTGTAAACATTGTCTGTTTGGGAAACAAAGTAAGCAAAAGTTTAAAACATGCAAACATACTAGTAAAGGAATCCTTGATGATATCCATTCAGATGTTTGGGGTCCATCCCCTACAACCTCATATGGTGGCTCATCATATTTTGTATCATTTATTGATGATTTCTCTAGGAAAGTGTGGGTCTACATGTTGAAAAGAAAGTCTGATGTTTTATAGTTTTCAAACAGTTTAGAGCATTGGTAGAAAACATCATTGGTAGAACTATAAAATGTTTAAGAACTGACAATGGTGGTGAGTTTACTTCCAAGGAGTTTGACAATTATTGCAAGGACGCTGGGATCGAGAGACATAAGACCACTTTTTATACTCCTCAGCAAAATGGAGTTGTTGAACGCATGAATAGGACTCTTTTAGAGAGAGCAAGGAGTATGCTGAGTAACGCCAATTTGCAGAAGGAACTGTGGACAGAAGCGGTGGCTACAGCTTGTTATGTGATAAATCGATCACCATCAACAGCTATAGGATGCAAGATTCCTCAAGAGGTATGGAAAGGTCACCCTTGTGATTATTCTAAACTTAGAGTATTTGGTTGTGATGCATATGCTCTAGTGCCTAAACATCAACGAACTAAATTAGATCCAAAGTCAAAAAGGTATATGTTTGTTGGATATGGTGATGGAACAAAGGGATACAAATTGTTGGATCCTACTAATCACAAGATCATCATCAACATAGATGTAAATTTTAGTGAATCCTCTCTTATACAGTTAGATGTAGATAATAAATTGAAACAGGATGATGTATCTGACTTTCAACACATTCAGTTTGAAACCACTTCTAATGATAGTCTATATGAACATAGTTCAGATGCAAGTCATGAACAGGTTTCAGATTCAGATCATGAACAAGGTTTAGATGAAGATCGTGAACATGTCTCAGATGTTGGTCATGAAGAAGTTCCTACAGATGGTAATCAGCCAATTGAGGAAGCACCAGAAACATCTTTAAGGAGGTCTACAAGAATGAAATGCCCTCCTAAAAGGTATGATGATTATGTTACTTCAGTTGCATTTACTACTAACGACGATGAACCTCTATGCTATCAGGAAGCTATAGAAGGTTAGAAAAGTGAAAAGTGGAAAGCAGCTATGAAGGAAGAAATGATGGCCTTAGGTAAGAATGGCACATGGGATCTGGTTGAACTTCCGAAAGACAGGAAAGCTGTAGGATGTAAATGGGTTTTCAAATTGAAATGAGGTGTGGATGATATAGAGGATAGGTACTGTTATCGCTCAGGTTGTCCCTAGGCTCCTTATAGGGATACGACCGAGGTAACCACAAACCAATCTTTGGATTGCAGGTTCTAGCCCACCTGCAATCAGAGAGGGCTCTCTCTTTATGATTCAAATTTTGTTGATGATTTTAGGCTAGCTTTCTGGCTTCAAGGGAGTGTTGTTTGTGATTGGATGGAAGGTAGGATTCTCGAACAAAGAGGCAAGGTAAGGTGTGATAAATTTCGAACCATTGGGCATGGAGTCACGGATTGAGGCTTGCTTGCATTTTCTTGGTCACAAGGGAATACGGAGCGGGATAGCCACACAGGATACAATTATCAATCTACTGAAAGTATGGAATGAGAATCAGGGATGAAAGGCAATGGAGAATCATTTCATCATGATGAAAAGAGGAGAAATGGGTGAATGGGATCCAGTAGCAGTTAAGAATTCCTAAACATGCATTCACATGTGAAAAAAAACAGCGTAAACAAGATCATTTAAGTATACATGTTCATAGCTATTTCTCAGGAAAACATCGAGAAATGCAGAAATTGAACTTAAGGTGTAGTGAAACAAATCTTAAGCTATTCTTTTTTCTTGCAATTTAGAAGGCGGTACGGTGGTAAAAAACATAAAAGTAAACAGAGGAGAGAAACACTTATTGAATCATGTAGAAGCATAGGAATTTCGTAATCATTCCTTGGCCAAGAGAAAACATCAAGTAGTTTTGCAATCCATGCTTTCAGCAATCTTTGATTATGGAAATTATGACAGTTACAGTGCAAGTCTCTGCTCGGAGAAAATGCTAGAAAGGAGACTAACCAACTACTACCAACCAACCAACCCCTCACAACATTGTTCAGGGTGGTATTTATAAGCAAAATATCGGAAATACATTCATTACAACTGACCTAAACAGGTCTGCTAGAAAACTCTTCAAAAATCTAAGTGTTGCTGGAATTAAATGCAAGTAAATATTTTTGGCTGTGCTAGGGGCAGCTGAATGAAAAGATGATAGTGTGGCCCTTGGAGGCTAGATGCGGTGCTGCTGGAATGATTGTGCTTTGGGAACTGTAGTTCTGCTCTGGTGTGAATTAAATGTGCAATAATTATGATTTGAGGGCTTCAAGTGGCTTCGCCCTCTTTCTTTGAATCTGCTGGAAGGTATTAAATGTTCTCCTGCTTCGGGCCGCTGCTCAAGATTTTTACTGATACTCTTTGCCACTACATTGATGGTTTCCGCTGTCTACTGATACTCTTTAACACGCTTGATACCTGATGATTTGATCTGATACACTTTAAACTCTTTCATTGATCTGTTGTTGTCTTTAAACCGGATCACTTTGGCACGATCGGGTGATTTTCGGGCTTTTTCGGTGCACAACGGGATAAGAAATCAAAAGATTCCCCAAAACAGCCTATTTCCCGTAGCGATGTGCGATTAGCGCTTCACGCTAATCGCGCATCGAAAACTGCCTCTGTTTCTTGTTCTGCAGCTTCGAAGTGTGATTTTTCTTCCTGCGCAAAGTTTCGGCTTTCTGGCTGCTGACGTCAGCATGACGTCGGCTGTACGGCGGATGACGTCAGCTATGGTGGGTCCCTGGTACATAATGAGATGGTGAGGTGCTGATACTGGAGGTAATGCGATGAACTAGCTCCGATGCAATCGCGATATTGCATCAGCGGGGAACAGAGGGTGTTTGAGCTGGACATTTGGCGCTTGCGACCGCCGATATCGCGTCGGGTGGTGACGGATGGGTCATAACTTGTATGGAGAGGAAAGTGCGATCTTGCGATGCGATCTGGCTTTTAAGGGTCTGCGAAGTGTAAGTTTTGGGTGGAAAGAGCAAGTAGGTGGGTGCGAAGGGCATTTGAGGTTTCGGAAGGGGTCCGATTACCTCAGAAGGATTTTATACTCTGGAAGGATTCCGTTGTATCTGGAAGATGGTTTGAAGGTTGAGGGTTCTTGCTAAGTTTCAGGTAAACTGAGCAATTCCCGGGAGGTACTTATGGTTATTTTTCAACCAAGGGGAGGGATATTACATAGGGGAAGATTTATTTAATATTAGTAGGGGGACGGGAAAAATAGGGTGCTACATAATAATGTTAGTGGTTAATATGGAGGTGGTAAGAAAGCGCTAAGTTCAGGAGACCTTAGGCTGCTACAAGGGGGTAGAACCATTCTTTAGAGAAAGTATGGAACAACTTTGAGTAAAGGAGGTCTTTACTCGAGCTAGTGTTATGAAAATGATGAAACTTAAGAGGTGTCAAGCAGATCTTGACCTCTTTTGGGGAAGCTAGTTAATGATTGGGGGAAGCATAGAAGGGGAGTTAGTTATACCTCTCTTGAGTATCTCGCATAGGATTACTTGCTGATTGTGTCCTGAATGAGATGACACCTGAAAATCTGGAACTGATCAGCAATTAGGATTTAGCAACCTCATAACTACCTACCCAGCCTACTCACCTAGCATTTTTTCTTCTTTTGATTTGGGTGCACTTAGACTTGCAAACCCATCATTCTATTTTTCTTTTGATGCTTTCCTATCTACATTCTACCCTTATTTCTTCCAAGGGCCCAGATTACGCTGTTGGGCTCCTCTGCTTCTCTACCTATCTAAGAATCTGCCAAGATTAAGCTGTTTGGACAGATTTACATTCTCTATATTCTAAAACAGGAAATTTAAACCTAGGGAGACCAAGATTAAGTTGTTTGGACCATCCCTTTAACTAAAAATTAGCGATACCGGGATAACTTTTTCAAAAATTTGGAAGGCAATTGAATGAACTTGGAGTAGCCTTCTTTGCTTGGAGACTGTTAAGCAAATATGGAGCATTGCAGCATGCAAAGTACGACATATTTGGCCTGTAAAAGGTCAATCATGAAACATGAATAACCTGCTGCAGCAGGAAGCTAACAATGGCTCCACTTGGGGATGGATTCTCCTCGTGAGAAGCCAAGAATAGCAGGTCAGAATGCCTTAGTCTTTATTTGTTGCTGTTAAACTGTAAAGTGCCTCCTGCTTTCTTCTGCGTGCTTCAGCATTATAAACTCTTGCAAAAAAAAAAAAACTATTATACACAACTATGTACAAACCAACCACCATCTGCTCTTTTCAAGCAGGAGGGTCATTGTAGTGCTTCAACATCCGGCCATTGACTGGGCCTTCTTCAGCTGTGCTATCATCTAGAGCTTTGAGAAAATAGGTGTTATTGCCTTGCACAGTGCTGATAATGTATGGACCTTTCCACAAAAAATCAAATTTTGCGTGTTTTCCCTTATCTTCTCTTCGTGCATCCCATCTTAGAACTTTGCTGCCTACCCAGAAATCCTCTGCTTTAGTCTTCTTATCAAACATTTTCTTGATTTTTTCCTATAGTACCTGAGCTTTATTGAAAACTTGTTCTCTGGTTTGCTGAAGGTGAATGGTCTGATTAACTCTTCGCTGCATGTCATTTGGTTCAGCCTGAATTTATTGCAACAATTTGATATTGGGTATGCCCAGAGATGAAGGAAACTTGGCTTCCATGACATATACAAGTTCATAGGGGCTCATCCCGATGGATTTTTTGGTGGACAGTCTGTCTGCCCATAAAGCATTTATGAGCTTTTTGTGCCAGTTCTTTTTGTTTTCTTCCATCATCTTCTTTATGATATTGATGAGGCTTTTGTTGGAAGACTCGGCCAAGCCATTACCTTGCGGGTAATAAGTTGTGGAGTGACCTAAGGTAATGTGGTATTTATGGCAAAAGTTAACGATTTTTTTAGATTTGAAAGAAGCAGCGTTGTCGGTAATAATTTTCTCCGGGCAGCCAAATCTAGAAAGGATGTTGCTCTCAAGGAATTGGATAATGGTGGAGTCACTGGCTTGTCTACATGGGATGGCTTCAATCCATTTGGTGAAATAATCGGTGGCTGTTAGAATCCATTTGTGTTGGCCTGAGGAAGAGGGATGGATTTCTCCAATGAAGTCAAGACCCCATTGTTGAAAAGGTTTCTCGGTTGAAATGGGATTTAGGGGCAAGGGCAATATCTTTCTCTTTCCTTCAAAGATTTGGCACTTGTGGCATGAGGCAGTAAACTTTTTCACATCTGCAAATAAAGAAGGCCAGTAATAACCAGCTCGTAAGATCTTGTCCGCCGTGGATTTCCAATATAAGTGTCCTCCGCAGTCACCTGCATGAAATTCTTTCATGATGCTGTTAGTTTCATTTATAGTTAAACATTTAAGAAAAACACCTTCATAATTTTTCCAAAACAAAGCACCATCTATGACACAGAAGCTTGATGATTTCATCCTTAAAAATCTTTTCTTGGTTCTGGACAATCCTGGGGGAGCGCACAGGTTTAACAATACAAAGCAAATATCAGCGTACCAAGGGGACTGTATGAAGGTTTCACTGATCTGTGGAGTCGCCAGCTCCGATTCATCGTCCAGTTGATTAATGTCTAATGCTTGGAAGTTTGTTTCAGACATTATCCTGGCTAGCCCTTGTCCTTTTATGAGCTTGGTGGGCTTTATCTCAATGTCGTATTCAAGGATGCTAGCAATCCATTTGCCTCTTCTGCCTTCCAGTCCCTCTTGAGTTAGTATATCCTTTACAACAACATTAGGGACGTATGCGATCACATGGGAGTACAGGATGTAAATTCTGAAGTCTTTGATGGCTTTGACCAGGGCGTAGGCTTGCTTCTCCATAATCTGAAATTTTAGGGGTGCGTCTCTCAAAGCTCGGCTGAAGAAAGCAATTGGTTTCTCGTTTCCCTGATCATCCTTCTGCAGAAGGACCGCAGCTATAGTGTGTTCAGATGCGAAGGAAAAAATGATAAAATCTCTGTCAAATTGAGGAATGGTGAGGACAGGTGTTTGAGTCAGGGCAGTTTTTATACTCTCGAAAGCCTGCTTGGCCTCAAGAGACAATCTTACCTTGGCGTCCTTTTTTAGCATGTTGCTCAATAGCCTTACTAGCTCGGCTAAATTTGGGATAAATCTCCTCAGGAAGTTGATCTTTCCGAGGAATGCTTGCAATTGTTTCGTGTTTCTTGGGTAAGGGATTTGGAGGATAGCTTGAATTCTTTCTGGGTCAATTCTGATCCCATCTTTTGATATTATATGCCCTAAAAGCTTGCCTTCCTCCAGGGGAAACAAAGACTTCTTAGGGTTCAAGGAAATGCTGTATTTCCTACATGTGATGAAAATTTGCCTTAAGTGCTTAAGGTGCTCTCGATCGGATTTGGAAAATGGGGTCAGGTAATCCAGGTAAACTACAAGGAAATCAGGTATCTCCCTGGAAAACGCAATATCCATTGCCCTTTGAAAGGTAGCGCTGACGTTTTTCAGCCCAAAAGGCATTTTAACATACTTGAACGTTCCCCAGGATGTGGTAAAAATTGTTTTGTCCTGATCATCTGGGTGAACAAGGATTTGGTTAAATCCTGAGAATCCATCTAGTAGAGAAATCCTAGAGGAACCCACTACTCTTTGCAAGATATGACCCATTTTGGGCAACGGGTAGTGGTCTTTTAGAGAGACCTGGTTTAAATTTCTCAAATCTACACACAGTCTTATCTCTTCTGTTTTCTTTCTAGTGGGAACTAAGTTAGACACCCATTCAGAGAATCTAATGGGTGCAATGATACCTGCTTCAAACATTCTTTTTATTTCTTTTTCAATCAAAGGAAGAAGCATGGGGTTGATTCTTCTGAGTTTTTGTTTGAACGGTTTCTGATTTGGTTTTATGGGAATGGTATGTTGGATTACTGAAGTGTCATAGGACTTTAAGTCCTCATAACTCCAGGCAAATACATTTTTAAATTCTTTGAACAAATCCACATATTTCGGTTTTTGGTCAAGAGGCAGATTTTTGGATAGTTTAATCATTCTGGGATGTTATGCTGTTCCTATGTTGTGTTCTTCTATGGCGGCATTCAAAGGTTCCATATTTGGTTTTTTGGCCACATCGTTGTCATCAAACATGTCTTCCAATGGATTAAGGCTGGCAGGCAGAACATTTCCTTTTAGGTCAATAAAATCGTCTTTTACTTTGGCTGTCTCATGTGAACAAAGCTGTTTCAGTTGTCCTATGTTTGTACTGTCAAAAATAGTTGGGCTTAGGATTTGTTTAGCTGTGGCAGCTATTAGAGTCAGGCGTTTTTCTTCTGCTAACTGTTGTGATTTGGCTATCGCATCCATGTCAATGTTTGTGTTAGAGAATTCGTCCTCCAGAGTCAAAAAATTGTTAATCTGGGCATCATCTTGGAATACCTGCCAATTCTCGACATTGTTAGGGACTGAAGGTATGTGTTTTATTTCAGCAGTGAAGTGGTGACTTGGTTCAGAGGGAAGCTTACATGTGCTGGCGAAGGTGGCTAGGCTATGGGCATGAATATTATGATCTCGTGCAATTTTGGCCAGCTCAAATTCATTGAAGGCACTAAGCAATTCACTGGCAGTGGCTCTGTAAGCTCTCATTCTAATATCATTAGTGACAAAGTTGCCCTTTATCTATTGTATGATCAAATACGAATCACCTAGGATAGAAATGGTGGTAGCTCCCAGGGTTTTGAGCAACTTGAGACCTAGGAGAAGAGCTTCGTACTCCGCCATATTGTTTGTACATCTAAAATTGAGTCTATAGGCATGGCCTTGTGCACGATTCTCGTGAGTATTGTAAATCCACACTCCAGCCCCTGCTCCTAACTTGTTAACTGAACCATCAAACTCTAAATACCATGTGGCTTCTAGTCCAAGGTGTGTATTGGGGATTCGAGTGGTATGTGGAGCGGATGAGCTGGTAATTTCTGTTTTGGGATTCTCTTCTTGCCCTGTGTTGGTTGCCTTGGCTGTTGAGACAATTTCGTGGGTATTGGCAAATGATCTCTCATTGAAATTGGTTCCTTTCTCCAGAGATGACGGCTTGTCATGAGTTGGAAGGCTTGTGTTATCATTAAAAAAAATAAAAGAATCGATATCAGAATGGATTGAGTATATTGGAAAATTTTGGGGTTTCTCCTCACTACTTACCACATACTTCATTAATGTTTCTCTATAAAGTCTCTTTGGTTTCCCAAAGACAGATATGGTGGCGTAAGAGAGGTCGAGTTGAAGGGATCCTTGCAATTTTGCTCCCCACGATCTGGATAGAAGCATACCATATTTTGTGGGAATGTCAGCA